>RJWT010001772.1:0-45252 GCA_004365215.1 Cuniculus paca
TGCTCCTCTGTGCCTGTGTCTGGCTCCTGGACCAACACTGTCCTGGTATCACCAGGTGGCTGTGGTGTCCTTGACCTCCTGACTAACAAAACACTGATTTGACTTCTCCAGCACCCTTGTGTCACTGGGTTAGCTCTTTGTGTGGACCTGCAGCGGCCCTATGGGTGCCACGTGCTACACTGAGCACCCTGACACATCATGTCTGTGTCTAACTGGGGATCCACATGCCCAGATGGCAGCAAGTGTCTCCAGTGGTGGCCTCAGCCCTTTGATTTGGGTGCAGTATAGAAATTTGCCTCTTGTGAGTTGTGATGTGATGACAAAACAAGACTGGATCAGACTGGAGGATGCAATGCCAGTCTGCTCCCCTCTTGTAGAGGCTGCAGAAGCTGTGCATGTGTATGGGTGCACACAGGCATATGCATGTGTCATGGATGTGTGCATGTGCACATGCATGTGTGTGTGTACATGAGCATGTGCACACCCCTGTAGGTGCTCACAGACAGCAGGAAGACTGGGGTAGGATCTCTGTCTTTGGTGTGAGACAGTCTAGCACACCTGACTGTGTCCTTAGGAGAAGTTTAGTTGGAAGGATTTCTGGGCCCCTCCTAGGAAAGGACAAGGAATCCCACATCAGCAGTCTCCAGTGAAGGAAACTTCCTGGGATTCTTTCTCAGTGCCTTTTCTATGTGAGACTATTTTTTTCAACTAGGATGCAGGGTCTTTGTGTGATTCAGCTGGTGAAGACATGAGTGTGTGAGTGTGCATGTCTGTGTGTGTGCACAGGGTACAGGTGCTTTGTGTTTTTCCAGAGCAGGGCCCTGCTCCAGTGAGGCTCCTCACTGGCTCTTGTGGCTGCTTTGGGCTGGGAGGCTGACTGGACCTCACAGCTGCCCATCCACAGCAGGCCCAGCTGGCCAAGCAGGGTCAAGCCAGTTCTGTGATGTCCCCACTTGCGTCTTCTAGGGATTCTCTTGGAGACCTCCCCCTTTTCCTAAAATAGAGTTCCAGCTGGGTTGGTGCTGTGGTTGGAGTGGGGTAGGCACAGGTGCTGCGGATAGGTAGAAACTGAAGGATCTGGGGCTGAACCTGGCCTGGCACGCTGCATCTGCTGCCTGAACAACCAGTTGGTTCCACTGAGGCCCACTCTCTCCACTCTTTCTCACCCCTCCTTGTGCCCCTCCTAGACTGGCCTTCCCAACTATACCCACTGTCCCAGCTTGGCCACCCCAGAATGCAGGCAGGGACCACTTGCTGGTGACATAGGCTCTGCTCTGCTGGGGACATGAGGCCCTAGGGACTATGAAGGCCTTGGCTTGGAGGCCTTACACAGCTCTCACCCTATCATATGTAAGCCTCTGATCTACCTGGAACCAGAGAGCCCATAGGCAGGCAGGTCCAGGGGTGCCAGGGAGCCAACACCCCACAAATCCCAAAAGCAAGTGCTCAGGCCCACACCCGTGGCCCAGAGTAACTACCTAACAGCACTCTGTGATTCTGTCCCCTACCTGTCTCACTCTTCACACATCTGTTGGTGTTGCTATGGGCCCTTGAGTTGGGTGGCTCATGGTCAGAAAGGCACACTGTGAGACACACCTGTGAAGCACATCTGGTGAAACACTTGCAAGGCACACTTAGGAGGCACACGTGTGTTCAAGGTGCTGTTGGACTTACATGGCTTCTCTGTACATGCAGCTGGGCTGTGTGAGCGGGCATGGGATTGCTCCTTCACAAGTCTCCTGTTAATTTTGTGGCACTGTATGATGGGATTTTCCAGTTAGCTAGTGTGTCCTGGATCATCCAGGACAGGAGAGTGTGGTCACCAGTTTTCACGTGAGGAAGGCTCTGGATTCTTGCTCCAGATTGGAAAGGAGGGATGATATGTGCTGAGATTAAAATCAGCCAGTCAGGTGCAAGTGGGGAGTAATTAGGCTCAGGGCCAGCACCCTAAGCAAAGAAGGCACAGCTCCGTGACGTCTGTGGTCTCAGGACATGCCTGGGTACAGGAAAGGACAGGGAGGGGCAGCCCTGATGCCTGGCAGGACCTGGCAGGGGTGGACCTCCACCAGGCTCTGGGCTGCCTGGCCTCCAGCACATGTCAGCTTCCTCGGATTGTGTCCTCAGCTGTTTCTTGCTAAGGAGGGTGGGTGGGTCTGAAGGAGGGGCCCATCGGAGGCTGGGCCTGGGCAGAGGTAACATCAGATGGACAGGAAAGAGGGTCCGGTACTGGCCATTTGGGAGGCATCCCTCACTCAGGACCACCTGCTCCAGTGCCTTTCTCTGACATACCTGATGCCACAGTAAGGGGCCTGCAGACAGGGCACTCAGAAGGCGGGGCTTGGGCAGGGCTGGTGGCTATGGGAGGATACCTCCATGGTCTCCGTCACTCCCCTGCCCACACCTGGACTTGGGCAGAGGATCATGTCAGTTTTCAGAAATACTCTGCCTTTGTGGCCTTGTGGATTTGTCCAGTTTTCCAAGAGTGAGGGCCTTGGTTGCAGGCTTGCCACTGGGTCATCTTCGAGTTGCACTTGGTGGGATACTTTTGGCTAGAGGACATGGGGTTGTCCATCCTTATGTGACTGGCCTGTGTGTGGTCCCCCACCTTCCTTCTGCAAAGGTTTTTGATGATCTAAGGCTTCTGTTGCCTTTTCTAATGCTGTGGACTTCTGGATCTCTATAAACAGCTGAAATCCATGGGGCATGGGGTGGGGGGTTTGGCCTGGGAGGGCCTGAAGGGCTGCTGGGGAGAGGTGGTCATGGGACAAGGTGGGATGGGGCTTCCATCCTACCTTCAACTTTTTGTTTTGAGATAGAATCTTATGTAGTTTAGATAGGTCTTGAACTCACTATGTAGCCCAGGTTGGCCTCAACCTCCCAGAGATCCTCCAGCCTCAACCTTCTGAGTGCTGGGATTACAATAGTGTACTACCACACCTGGCTGAGCATTTCAGCTTTGATTTCTTTTCAAATTACCACAATTTATTACTGATTTAAAATGAAGATAAAAATGTAAAAGCAGGAGAAAATAATCAAATGCAAGGGTCACAGGTCATAGTCTGTTTACTGGTGGCTGAGGGTAGTGATGGTGGGAGTTACAAGGGAGAGCCAAGGAAGGAGAAGGGGATGTGAGAGTGCAGTGTGGACCCCTGGGCCCTCTGTCTTGTGTACCCAGGAATAAGACAGCATGATGACAGCCCCAGGGCATAGAGCCATATGGCAGAAGGCTTTCATGTCGCCAATCTGAATTTTGCTGAAAAAGGAAAATTTGGTAACTAAAGGGTTTTGAGGTGTGACTAGCATACTTCACAAACAAGGTTTTGGTGCAGTGTTGTGCATATGTTTGTGTGTGTAAGAAAGTATGTGGCGACTGGAGCTCGTAGCCAACAACAGACTCACAGGAAGCCTCGAAGATGTTAATCAGCTTGGATCTGGGGTCCAGCCGGTGTCAGAGCCACATGGCCATGAGGATCTGGTCAGTGAGCCCAGGCTGATCTCCGCCTGGGGTGGGTTGGCCTCCAGCCACACCCAGCTGCACTCAAGAATGAAAGATCCCTTCTTTTTTATTTTTTCAAAACATTTTTTATTGTGGTAAAGAGCACAACATAACATTTACCATCCTAACCATTCTTAAGTGTATGATTCAGCAGCAGCAAGGAAATTTATGATTTGTGTGACTGTCACCATCAGAGCTTCCCACCCTGAAACCCAGGCCCAGAGGCTGAGCCCTGGTCCCAGCCTGGCCACCACCGGCTACTCTGGTTGTGCAGCAGGCAGGAACCTTGGAGATGGAGCCACGCAGCGTCTATGCTTTGTGTCCAGGTTATTTTATGGACCACAGCGTCTTTGAGGCCACCCACACTATTACGTGGGTCAGAATCTCATTCCTCCTCAAGGCTGAATAGTACTCCACAACATGAATAAATCACAGTTTGCAGACTGTCAGCTCTTGCAGGGCACTTGGGGTGCTCTGTTTTAGTGGTGAGAAACTGTGCATGGACTTGGGTATCAGATGTGCCCTTGAGCCCTATAGTGACAGCTTGGTGACAGAAAACTACATAAGCTTTCCTGCAACTGCCAGAGGAGGAAGTTTCCTCCTTGTGTGGACAGGATTTGTCTCTTCTGAATCAGCAGAGCTGGAGGCTTTCAGGCTTGTGCAGGAATCCACTAAGAGGGAAAAAGATTGACCCAAGAAGCCCGGATTTGATAAAACATAAAAGAAAAAGGCAGACAAGTGTCAGGGCAGATAGAATGTAGGTTTTGGGTTCTGGTAAGGCTGTGAGAACAGTGCAAACAGAGGCCTGGAGCCCAGGATTTGGAGGAAGTTACAGCGCAACCCACTAGTGAGACTATGAGGAGCTCAGGACCCAGCCCCAGGGATATAGGGAGGGTGTCCATCATGTCTGGGTGTGGGAGGGACCTGCAGGAGAGGACTGTGAGACGGTGGAGTCCTAAAAGAACCCAGAGTACCCAGCATGCCAGGGCCGAAGATAAGGGTTGTCATCTAGTGGGTTGTGAGGGAGGGGCCTGAGCTGCTGGGATACCACATGGGCCTGGGGCACCATGCTGGGCTCTGCACTGCTGGAGGGCATTGTGCTCATGGCTCACGGCTTGTACCTGAGCTACTTGGGAAAGGCAGGGTTTGGACAAAGTTGGATCCTGCTGAGCACCCAACAGCATCTGCAATTGTCAGCAGTGCAGACCTTTCCTCAGCTTGTTCCAAACCGTAGGGAAGGGGAATAAAGAGGCAGGTTGGGCCCTTGTTCAGAGCAGATGTGGACTGCTGCGAATGAATGCTGAGTGACACCTAGGGTGGCCACACACCTGTGACCAGGGGGCATCCTGAAAGCCAAATATTCTGGCTCAGAGAATCAGTTCCTGTGTAGAAACCTGAACTGAGGGTAAGGTGGCCCCTGGACCTGGGGCTGTATGAAACTGCTACCTGCCCCAGTGAGGGGTGACACTCTGTCCTGCAGCTGACCACAAGTAACTGACCTGTGGTTTGGCTGAAGGGGGTGGGCATGGCAAGAGTGTCATTTCTAAACAGCCTTGGTGTGGGTCTACTCCATCGTTGTTCCTTGTCTACAGAAATATCCTGTCCCTGCTGTTCTCACAGCTGGAATCCCAGAATGAGAAGGATGCACACAGCCCTTGTGTACCCGTGAAATGTGGGTGACCAAGGAGTGACTTTGGCTGTCATAAGCCGTGAGCACCTGGTCAGCCCTATGCAAGTTATTGACTTATTTTTAGCCTCAGATTTAGAAAGTTGATTAATTCTGTCTCCAGTTCCTGAGACACTACATTTTTTTTCCCATGAAATGCCCCCTCATGTCCAATTTTATCTGTCCGCCAATCACCGGTCCATCAACCTGTCCATCCATCCATGTTCCTTGCCTCTCTCCTTTTGTCCTTTCTTGCCTTCTGCCTATCATTTGTCCCCACCCATTTCTCCCATGGCCCCCGATTTCTTCCATCCAGTCCTCCAACCATTTCCATTCTGAGATGGTTGTATAGTTTACCTTGGTTCCTGTCTACTTAAGATGTAAATTGTCTGTGTGCACATCTTTGTTCATGGGGTTGATTACAGTTCTAGCACCAGCTGTGTGGTCCTGGGAAAATTACTTGCCTTCTCTGTGCCTCAGTTTCTGCTTACAGAAAAATCTACTGTGCCTCACAGATTCATGGCTAAGTACACTGATCTCTGTAAAACATAAAGGACAGCACTTGGCTTGCAGATAGTGCCATGTGTATTCAGTGTTATTATTTTAAAATTTATTTTATTGGTATATGTTTGTGATATGTAATAATTACATTCGAATTAGGGAATTGGTATGTATATACACCAGTGTAATTTAGGCTGACCTTGTACTATGTATTTAGGCTGGCCTTGAACTCACTATGTAGCCCAGGCTGGCCTTGAACTAATGATGATCCTCCTGTCTCAGTCTCCCAAGTGCTGGAATTACAGACATGTGCTACTATGTTTAGCTATCTTGATCACTTTTGATTCTCTTTCCTCTTTCTCCCCTCTCCAGTACTATTATTTTGAACATATAAAAAGAGTTCAGTCACATTCTTTCTTTATTCATTCAGCACTGCTTGCAAGATCCAGTCTAGTTATTTGAATTGTGTATTTTACACTGTGCCCTCACTATGTTTTGTACAGCAGTATTGGCATATCAATGAAAAAAGTAAAACTCTATGTGTACGTAAGTTAGGGGAGGGCTGAGCGCCATCTCCTGAACTGAAGTCTGCTGGTGATGGGTTCCTCTCTGTAATGCTGACCTCCCTGTGTGGTTCCACCGTGGGAAATCCTGGACCTGCATTGTCGCCTTCTTGCATAGGAAGCCATGGTTGGGACACTGACCAGCTGTCCAAAGAAGACTTTCTAGCCTGGGCGATCCTTGTAGTAGGTATGGAAACCATTTCCTCAATCGCACTGAAATAACTCCCAACTGCACACAGGACACCAGGGACATCTCTGAGTACATCTGTGTAACACACTCCAGGGAGTCCTTGTGCAGCCCTGTGCTGCCACACAGCGAGGACAGCTACTCACATGATGGAAAAATTGGTACCACAGGAAGGGTTCATGTCTGATTTCATGAGCACCAGGTGAAAGAAAAACACTCAGGAGGCCAGTGGTAACCATGGTTAGACTGGGGACAGGGACACAGGACTGTGAGGAGGAACGGTGCAGGAGACCCTGTGGCCACTGTGGTCACAGTGGGAAGGAGGATGCAGGGTCTTGGGGATCTGACAGGAAAGACAAATGTGAGAAATCAATCATACAACAGCAAGGTGTTGAAAGTCATCATAAATTTTCTGCTTAACATTTCTTTAGATAAGTTTAGAAATGCTACATTTGAAAGTGAAATACTTATCTGCTTTCATTTTTTAACTGTGACTGGTGTATCTTGCAAAACCCACTCTTGATTTTTATAACTTTGTCACTGACAACAGCGTGGCAAATTGGCCCTGAATAGAGGCCTGATTGCTGTCTGACTCAGCAGGGTCCTAGCTCTGCAGCTGATCATGTGCTGGCTGTGGAACCGGGAGCTGTGTTCACCGAGGCTGAGGACATGTGGTGTGCTCCTCTGTGAGCTGGGAGTGCTCTGCCAGTCAGGTGCCATAAAGGCTGCAACCACAGCCCATTCTGAATTGTCTGTATTATTCACATTTCCAATCACTTTGTTTAATCTACACAATCAACAGAACAAGCCAGCCTGACTCACAGCATTTGCAACGCAGTGCTGCAAGTTCACCATGGTGGCTGATCTGCAGCCACCAATGGAGTCACTTGGAAGAGGCTGAGGAGAGAAGCAGCCCTGTGCTTTTCCTTGGCTGGGGTGCCAGGTGTGAACAGTCTTGAGAAAGGCAATGCAGCAAGGCAGGGTCCAACAGAGACTTTAAGGATTTCTCATCTATATTTTAATAGCACTCATTCAATTGCAAATGTATACAATTCTCAGGAATATCTGCAATTAATGAAGGGATCACAAGACTCTGAAGGCTTTAGCCTCAGTTCAGGAGCCAGTCTGAGCCCCAACTCATCTCTGCCTCCATCACCATTTCAACCTCATCAAGGGGTCCCCTAAGGAGACCAACAATGGTGGTGCCAAGAGCCTCCAGCAGGATCAATTGTGTGGGGCAGGATTTCCGGGCCTCCCTCTCACAACTGCAAGGAAATGGTTCCTGTCACAGCTCTGGTATGCTCAGTGCTGAGGCCCAGCTCCCTGCCTGACTCCTGGCCTTCGGCAGCAGGAGAGAGCAGGTTGGGTTGTTTGAAGCCACTAAGTCTGGGATAAATTGTTACACAACAAGAAAGGTTAATGAGTGTTGAATCCCTTAGTTTGAACTCAGAAAAGAAAAATCCATTTAAAAATATTTATTTGCCTAGAGCTTTGTAAGATGGGATCTGAAATGCTAGGAGATTCTAGAAAGGCCAAACTAGAGGTCAGGAGTGGGGTTCCGTGGGACATGGAGGCACCAGGAAGGGGTCAGCCAGGAGCTGGCAAGACCCAGTCAGAGCCACCACACCCATTCAGCTGGGCTTGGAACCTGGCAGGTGACTTGAGGGAAATGGCAGTCTTCTAGGAGGAGATGTGCAAATAAAAGACAGCAAGTGAAATGAAACACTGAGCAAATTCTGTCCTGTTCACAAGTGCTGTTTAGGATGAGGGGCTTTGTTTTAGAGAGGTGTGAACACAAGGTCAGGTGAGGTGTGGGACTCATGGAGAGGGCAGGTAGTTGGTGTATTTGCCTACCCAACAGCATCAGGAAAGAACAGAGCAGAATATGGACTGAGGTGCTCAGCCACCCGTGTGTCCCCACGCAGAACCTGCAGAGCAGCCAGGCAACCAGGGAATGTTCACAGACTGGAGAATCAGTGTGATCTGCTCTGTTGCCATGGCGTGGAGACCTTATTCCACCATGGGGACCCCTGCCTGCCTCAGTGTCGGGTGGTTCTACAAACTCTCACACAGCTGGGTGTGAGGAGCCTCCAGGCACAGCTATCAGTGCCAGCACCTGGGTCAAGCTGCCCAGCAGGAACACCAGAGACTCAGCTTTGAAGGCCTGGACATGACACTCAGGCACATGTATCCTTGGTTTCTCTGAGTTAGATGCCCATGCGTGCTTTAGGAACCTGGATCCTGGTTTCCCAGATGAGGACATTGGGTGCCACTGCAATGCCTAGATTTTACCCCACAGACAATGGTATGCTTGGTGGCTGAACCTGTGGTCTCCTCTGGAGTTGCTAGGCCTTGCTGTGGTCGAAGCAGGTTACCCCAGAATAATAACAGCTGTTCTGTCTGGCTCATGGCCTGGGAGCACCTGATTCACTTTTGAGGGATCACATCCGATGTGGAGGTAATCTACCTGGGTCACCAGAGGACAGGCTGCAGGGCCAGACCAACAGGACAAAGCATTATCCCACATGGTAGTTGGTGTATTTGCCTCGTGTCTATGGCCATGTTTGTATGTGACTATAACCAGAAAACTAAGACATACATATTAGAAAACCAAAAGTTAAGATTGATACAGGTAATTTATGAAGGAACACAGGTGGGAATGTGAGTTGGTACAAACAGTATGGCTTGGTATTAATGGATAAAATGAAGATATGAGAATATACTTCTGCTAAAGAAAGAAGAAAAATATGTGCAACAACTTTAAAGGAAGTATTTTGTTAATGAATGAATAAAAAGGTAGGAAATAAGAAACAGAGGAATAAAAATAGTTGAGAGAGTATCGTTTAACTATAACCACAGAAGGCTGGGTATAGTGGTGTGTGCTTGTAGTCCTAGCACTTGAGATGCTGAAGCAGGAGGATTGCCATGAGTTCAAGGCCAGGATGGTCTCCATATTGAATTCAAGGCCAGCTTGAGCTACACAGCAAGACTCTGTCTCAAAAAAAACAAACACAAACGAACCCCCAAACCAAACCAAACCAAAACAAAAAACTACAACCACAGCAAAATTACATTCAACAAGAGTAGATTAAATATCTCAATCAAAAGGTAGAGATTGGCAGGCTACATTAAAAAAAAAAAAGAAACAAGAAAACAACTCCATGTTGTCTTCAAGAGCCATAAAGAGGTGGAGAGTAAAATTCAAGGATGGGGAAGAAAGCATCATCCAAACAGCCATCACGAGCAAGCCGGAGTGGCTGGAGTTGCTGGGATAGCTGTTTTAATAGCATCCAAAATAGTCCTCAATAAAACGAGTCTTATAAGGTAGAGAGGGATGATTCACAAATGTTTAAAGGTCAACACATCAGGAAGACACAATACAAACATAAGCACATCTAATGACAGTATGCCAAAACATATGACCAAGGGCAGAGAAAAACCAAAAGAAAAATGGAAAATCCTGTCATAGTTGAAGATTTAACATATCATTCTCAGTAATAGGGTAATTACATCAAAAAGGAAAAAGAAATAAGGATTAGAGAGATACTGTTGGCTACTTTACTTCTTGGTATCTGTAGAACACAACCATTAGTTCAGAATACACATTCAAATGTATGTGAAGCACCACCAAGATGGACTATATGCTTGTCTTAGATTTCCCAAGATCAGAATCTTACAGAATATGTTTTCAAACCATAACAGGATTCAATTAGAAACCTACAACAAATCTAGAAAAGACCTCAAATGTCTGGATATTAATTCACTTCTAACTGACCAGTGAGTCAAAGAATAAATCACAAAAATGATTAAAAATATTTTACTGGAATAATAATGAAAATATAACATGTGAAAAATTGTGGGAGGTAATTAAGACAATATTTAAAGGGAAATTTATATCATCAAATGACTAGAAGAAAGGCTTCAGATCAGAATTAGAAAAAGAACAACTAAAGCCAAAGTAAGCATAAAAAGGAAATAAACAAAAGAGCAAAAATTAATGATCAGAAAACAAAAATAATGAAAATGATGAAAACCAAGTTCTAATTTTTTGAAATGATCAAAAGCATTGATAAATCTTCATCTAGATTAAGAAAAAAGAGAAATGCACAGATCACCAATAGAAGGGATGAAAAGGGGACTTCATGATAAGTGAAAAGGCTTCGTGATAGATCCTATAGATAAAAAAAAGAGTAAAAAGAATTTTTAAAAGTTTATCAGGATTTTGAGGTTTACTTTATCTTTATTTTTGGGTGTTTTATGTATTTATTGATTTTTTTTTGAGCCAGAGTCTCACTATGCAGTTCAAATTGGCCTTGAACTCACTGTGTAACCCAGGCTGGCCTCAAACTTGCAGTAATTCTCTTGTCTCCACCTCTGAGTGCTGGGGTTACAGGTGTGTGCCACTATGCTCAACTAGAGGTATATTTTATATACAATAAAAGTTTTAACTTTCAGGTTAATAATGTGTACAGTTTCATGCCAAAATGATCTAAAGTCTTCAGTGAAATGGACAAACTCCTGGAAAGACTCAGGAGGCACAAATACCCCTGACCAGAAGACCCCTGTGTTCATTAAAGAAATAGCAATCACAGTCAATTTCATCCCAGAAAGAAAACTTCAACCCCAGATGGCCTCATCTGTGGATTCTGCCAGACACTGAAGGAAGAGAGAGTACAGACTCTAAACAGGTTTTTACAGGAGACAGAAAAGTGAGGGGGAGCTTTCCAACTTACCTCATGGTCAGCACTGTGCCGACAATAAAACCAGAAGAAAACAGTACATGAGGAGCACTAAAGTAATGTGGCTCGTTAACATCCATACCAAACCCCTCAAGAATAGTACAAACCACACCAACCATGTACAAAAATAATGTTTTGTATGAGCAAGTGGGATTGCTCTTGGGACACAAGGTTGATCTGACGCTTGCTGCCATTTAAAGGGGCTGTGTCCCCCACAACCCATGTGCTGAAGGCAGGAACCTCAGCATGGCACTGTTGGGAGATGGTGGAGCCTTCAAGAGTGGGGCCTGGCGGGCAGTGCCTGGTTCACTAGGGGCTCTGTCCTCAAAGGGGGTTCAGAGAGTTTTCACACTGCCCTGTGGTAGTTCTTGCAAGAGGGCTATTGCAAATGGAGCCAGCCACTCCTCTTGCTTGGGATGTGATCTGCATGCACACTGAGGTTACAGCCTGCATTGTGCTGTTTGACTTTCATCCTCCAAAACATGAGATACATAAACCTCTTTTCTACATAAGTAACTTACCTCAGGTATTTTGTTATCATGATAAAAAGCTAATACCACATTAGACATCAGTTAGTGCAATTCTCCATATTACTAGACTAAGAAGTGATGTGACTATCTCAGTGATGCAAAAAGGAAAATTTGAGATATATAAAAATATTGCTAGCATAAGTGAACAGAATCAAAGGACAATTTAAAAAATCAGCTGTCCAATGCCATTAAAAACAACTGGATATTAAAATACTCTTTAATATTTACAAAAGTGTTAAAATATGAAATGTTTACATATAACTATAGTGAAATGTGCTCTGAAAAGTTGTAAAATATTGATGAAAGAAATTAATGAAGACAAATAAATTTAGGCCAGAAGATTCAATATTGCCAACATATCAGTTATTCTCAAATTAATATACAGGTCCAATATAATCCCAATCAAACTCCCGATAAAACATTTTGGTAGAAATTAAGACATTGATTCTAAAACCAATGTGGAAATGCAAAGGAGATAGAATAAATGAACAGTTTTGAGAAAGAACAAGTTGGGAAGACTTACACTGCCTGGTTCTAAGATTTCCTACAGTGCTCCAATAATCAAGATAGTGTGGTACTGGTGTAGAGTTGGACCTATCAATCAACAGGACAGATCTCAGAGTCAGAAATAGCCTCATATTTTTACCATCACTTGATTTTCAACAGAACTGCCAAGGTGATTTAAGGTTAAAATTGAGTTTTTTGGCAAATGATGCCGAACAATTGGATATCAACATGCAAAAATAAAACTTGGACTGTTACTTCACTCATATACAAAAGTTAATTTGAAACAAGTCTCAGACATATGTGTAAGCTAAAACCAGTTATTAGACTTTCAAAAGACACGGGAGGAACCATTTTTGGTCTTGGTTCAAGAAAACATTTCTGGGATAGCTAGCAGACCTATAGAAGAGAAAAACGATGGAATGGCATCACAGTTGAGAAGTTTTGCTTTTAAAAAGAGATGAGAACAAAGATAAAAAGGGAAATCAAAAGTCTGGGAAAAGATACTTTCAAAACATTTATCTGACACAATTGCATACAAAATACATAAAGAATATCACTACTCAGGTACAAAAGACAACCTCATTCTTTCAAATCATTAAAAGATCTGACAAGACCCCTCATGAAGATCCGTGGAAGGTATGGCATCATTCATACTGAGACCACAACTAGATGCCATGCCTGGTTCATTGGTCAGGGCAGTATCATCAGGATGCCAGCTGCTCCCAGGACTGCTGTATATGGAGCCCAGGGATGCTCACACATTGGCATGGGGAATGCAAAAGGATTTGGCCACTCTGGAAGTCTGTCAGTTTCTCTAAAGTTAAATGGGTGCCTATGACAAAACCTAGTAATCCCTTTCCTAAGTACACTTCCAAGAGAGGTGACAATATGTTCACAAAAGAGTTGTACTTGAATGACACCACCAACCACCTCTGAACAGCACCTTCATTCTGAATAAACTCAGCGAAAAAGCCTAGATGTCCATCATTTTGTGAATGGATAGACACAGGTCAGAATTCTATTCAGCAACCAAATCAAACAGTACACTGATTTAGGAAACAATATGCACAAACCTAAGAAGTGTTACACTGAGTGAAAGAAGCCTCCTGTGTGTGTCTATGCACATAAAATTAAAATCACAGCGACAGGTGGCAGATGGAGGCTGAATGGGCCCAGAGTGGGGAAGCGGTGGCTGAGGAGGGGGCTCTTGGGGAAGGTGGGACAGTCACGCTCCTTGAAGTGATGGTGAGGTACCCCACCTCCAAACCTGGAGTGGAACTCTTAAAACCAGGGTGCATAAACTGTATCTCAATACAGAAGGTCACAAAAAATAGAGATAGGTATTATCATACCCAGCAATTTCCTTCTTAGGTACACACCCAAAAACGTATGCTCAGGAGCTTTAGGGCACACAGATTAGAAGGCTCACAATTTATAATATTCCCAACCTGGAGGCAGGCATGCATCATCAATGAACGGGCAAGGCAACTGTGACACCTTATACAGTGGCTCTGTAGCCAGCCAAGAGTAAGCTCTGGCTGCCTACAACAACATGAGAACGTTTTACAGACATTAAGTCAAACAAAGGAAGCCAGACATGTGCACATTATGCTCTGTGATTCTGTTCATACGAAGTCCAAAAACAGGAGCAGCTGAGGGGTCTGAATGATTGCTACAGGCACCCTAGGAGAGCTCTGTGTGCCAGGACAACTGAGCTGGCCTCTCCTCTACCGCAGCGTCCTGTATTCAGGGGTCTGCTGACCCTCCTATGCAGGCTGGGTGGGGGGCAGGCAAATCTGCGATGAACATCATGGTCGCAGGGACCCGTGCTCCACTCACCAGCGCCCCCTCCTACTGTGGTGTCCCCTTGCTCAGGATGAATGGCCTCCCGGCTCAGTTGGGCACCTGCCGCTGGCGGCCTCCACCTGCAAAGCTCCTGTCTCCCAGGGCCTCTCCTGCCCACGAGGCGGGGCTTTCTTGCACACTGGCTCCTGGGCCTGCGGCTCAGGAGTGAGGCAGGCCAACCCTTACAGCTCTCCTGGAGACACCTTTGCCTACTGGTCCCATGTCCTGAGCTTGGTGAGTTGAGCGCCGGCATGGGTGGCTGAGGACTGCCCTTCTCCCAAATCCCAGCTTGGGGGAGACACAGTTGGACCACAAGGAAAGCCGCATTATTGGGGGGCGGGATCTGCTAGGGATTGGGGAACAGGAAGGCTGTGCGCAGAGCCTGGGTCCGTGGCTACTCCCGTCATTGAAAGCCCTCGGGGGGCGGGGATAATAAGGCATCTACCTCTTATTTGTTGCAAGGGGTGAATTAGAAAGTCTTGTATAGCCCTCAGCATGGAGACAGAAGAAAACGCGCCGACAAAGCGGAAGCTATTAGTGGAATGAAGCTAAGATCTGAGCAATGGTGTGTGCATGTGGGGTTGCCCGGTGAAGCACTGGAGGGGAATGGGGAGGAAGGGCTCTGCGCAAAGGCCCAGGCAGAGGGAGGCCGGCGAACGTAACGACAGCGAGGCTAAAACCCCACAGGACCGAGATGGGGAGCTTCTGGGGCCCTAACTATGGGGCCCTGATTATGGGACCCTTTCAGTCCTGAGTAGCCCCGCGGCTCAGCGGAGGGAGCGCCGCGTGCGTCCCAGCGTCGAGGGCAGAAGAGAGCCAGATCCTGAACTGGCTGCTGCTGCGAAGCTCGTTTCCCTGGAAACTGAAATAACCACGAACCACTGAAGGCCGCTCCGGAGGTCCGCGCGTGGGCGCCGCGACCCGCATACAAGCTGGCTCACACGCACGCTGGAGGAGGCAGGACCCTGTCCCGAGATCCGGCGAGTCATCATGTGCGCGTGAGGCCGGAGGCCGCGGTTCGAAAATCTGCGCTTGGCTAAAAATGCAGCGAGACCACTAGCACTTCCAGCTCCCGAGTGGAGGCGGCGGTTGGGGCTAAAGGAATCTTTGCGCCCCTCCGGGAGGGGCTCAGCGAGGCCGGGAGGGGACAGCGCACGCCCCAGCGCCCTGCTCCCCACGACACGGCCGTGCGCGCAGCCGGCGCGGCTGCCAGGTTGGGGCCGGCCCGACTGCTCTGGCGTCAGGGGTCCCCGCGTGTGCCGAGTCGGGAGGAGGCGACTTGCCCAGTTAATTCATCTGCGCTGCGTCTGCGAAAATCTGCCTGCTCTGGAGACCAGACTCCACCCAAATCCAAACCCATTCCCCCGAGGTTCTGCCCAAGATTTCGCCCCAGCCGGGCTTGATGATTCGGTACTCAGCGCGCGCACGCGACACATCCCACACCTACATGCGCACACCCCATACACACCCCCCTACCCACGCGGCGCGCACTCACACTCCTGCCTCACAACACGCGTGCACGCTCCATCCATGCCCCTCTGACATATCACCGAACACCGAAAACTGCGCATTCCGTGCACCCCGCAGGAACACTCTGCGCACCCTGCCCCCCACAGGCCGGCATTCCGGGCCCCGCCCCCGTCCAGCTCTCCCCAGCTTCCAGGCGCTGCGGGCGGGGGCGTGGAGAGCGGCTGCGCCGGCCGGTAGGGAGGCGCAGGCAGTCCCAGGACACCGCGAGGAGGGAGGTGCAGGGGTGGGGCCCAGGGCCGGGGGCCGGGAGGGCGAGGCCGGGGAGACCCGGAAGGCGGTGCCAGGCGAGGCTCGCGGGACCGCGGGCGGGCTGGGGAGGGGGCGCGCGCGCCCTGCGGAACTCGGCGTCGCCCGAGTTCCCGGCGCGGGGTCGCGGAGGATGCGGGCCCTGGCGGCGGCGGCGGCGGCGGCGGCGGCGGCGGCAGCGCGGGCCCGGGAGGACGCGGGAGGATGAGGAGGAGGCCGGCGGGCCGGCCGCGCGGCGCCGGGAGGAGGCGCAGGCGGCGCGGGCGGCGGCGGGCGGCGGCGGGCGCGCGGGGCGCGGGCCGGCTCGGGCGCGGAGGATGAAGTGCAGCGTCCGCGGGGCCTGCGCCGCGCTCTCCTCCTGCCTGCTGCTCGCCTGCGCGCTCAGCGCCGCCGCCGTCGGCCTCAAGTGCTTTGCGCTGGGCTCAGAGCTGCGCGGGGAGCCGTTCCGCCTGGGCGCGGCCGCAGGCGCCTTCTACTCGGGACTGCTGCTGGCCGCCGGCCTTTCGCTGCTGGGCGCCGCGCTGCTGTGCTGCGGGCCCCGGGGAGCGCCGCCCGCCGGGCCGGGGTCGGGGCCGGGCCCGGGTTCAGGCGCAGGGCTCGGCATCCCCGGGGCCCCAACCGCCCCTGAGGCGTCACCGGGCGAAGCGGGGGCGGCGGCCGGGGTCCCGGGGCCGGCGGGCGGCCAGAATCTGCTGCTGCTGGGCGTCCTGGTGTTCATGCTTGGAGTCCTCAGCGCCTTCGCGGGCGCCGTGATCGACGGCGACACGGTGTCCCTGGTGGAGCGCAAGTACTCGCACTACTGCCTGCCCGCGCGCGCGCCGGCCGCAGCCCCCGGCCCTGCGCCCCCGGCCCCTGGCCCTGCGTCGCGCGCGCGCAGTCCGCTGGACAGCGCCACGTCCGCCAAGTGCCGCCAGCTCAAGGACTACCAGCGCGGCCTGGTGCTCTCCACTGTCTTCAACTCGCTCGAGTGCCTGCTGGGCCTGCTCAGCCTCCTGCTCGTCAAGAACTATAAGTCCTCGCAGGCCCGGCGCGGCCGGCGCGGCCGGCGGAGGGGAAACCGGACCCCCGCACGGCCCCGCGGTGGCCCTGCACTCCGCGCGCAGCCCTCGGGCTCCAGGGCGCGACGTGGCCGGCGGGGGAAACGGGCACGGAGGCTGCAGCCGCGGCCGAGCGAGGCCTCTATCCTGTCCGCAGAGGAGTCGGACCTCGTGGGGCCCGGGGACTGCGCGGGCTTCGCGGCGCACCACGCGGTGTCCTTCATCAACGTGGGCGTCTTCCACGCTCGCGACGAGGTGGGCGTGGAGGTGTGCTGCGGCGGGCACCCGTCGGTGGAGCTGCCAGGTTACGCGCCCTCGGACCCCGACCTCAACGCCTCTTACCCGTACTGCTGCCGGCCGCCCTGCGAGGCCGCGCGCCCCTGGGAGTCTGGCCGGGCCTGTTAAGCGCTGCGCACAGCCGGGGCCCTCACCGCCGTTTCTCCTCTGTGTCGTTGATATCCGGATTCCATTCAAAGTTTACAACCCATGTTTTGGGTAGGCTTTCCGACTGCTCTTCACCTTGGCCGAGTCCTTGGTTCCCTGAGCTCGGAGGTCCCCGGTCGAGGGGGCAAGAACAGAGCGGCTATCGAGGTTGACTTCCTGTGAGGACCACGGCTGGGAGGACAGGGACGAAAGCAGCCGATGTGTGAGGCTGGAGGAAGTGAAAATTCCACCCAACAGAACACTCTGTACACGGATGTGCCTGCTTCTGTCGACCCTTTCTTACTGTAAACCTCTCCATAAACAGTGAACATGTTTGGTAAATTTATTGCAATTTGAAGGTGGTGAGTTCCTTTATTAAATTAAGTGCTGTGTTACTGGAGAATGTCCACCAGCTCCGAGAGAGAGGATGTCTACAGGCAAATCAGCATGGGGTGGGGGGTTGGACGGCACCTACAGTGTGTTGAGTGTGGACGGTTGTGTGCTGTGGGCTGGCCACAGGTCCAGCCCATCCCTGAGCTAACTTGCTGTGTGTGCAGACACAGATGCCAGGTCCCTGCATTTCTGTTTTTGGAAACTGGCTGTGCAGTTTCTACTGCAAAGCAGTAGAATTTATTTTTGGTTAATACACACGAGCAATCTAATCCTATTTTGGAAAATCACAGTCATAGTTTTTCTGCAAAGACAGCTTTCCTGTTAACTCATTACTCTGGTAATTTTGAATATTATACAGCATTTCATTTAAAATATACCCCTTAAATAGCCTTAATGAATGTGAAGGTTATACTTTTAAATGACCAGGATGTGTATGTGTGTGTGCATGTGTGTGCGTGTGCACATTTACACACAATATGAAAAGAGTTGCATATAACTATGAGTGTGTTTCCATTCTTGCGGTGGGCTGGTGGGGGGCAGGAAGGCTCAGAGTCTTTGAAAAGGGTGATCAGATTTCCTTGTGCCCGGCATCATTCGTGGTACCAGGCTAGTAGCTACTGCTGAGGATGAGTCCGACCCTGGCCTGAAGGTGTGTGCCTCTGGCAGACAGAGGACTGGCCTAAACACCAACACAGGGCACTGCAGGTGGGGGAAGCTGGGGAACCTGTGTGGTGTCTTCCAGGTGGTAGGAGTCTAATGGTAACAGCAGCCAAATTTAAGGATAGATATAGTTGCCAGGTGCAGGTTCTGAGGTGGAACCTTTCCTCAGCCCAGTCCCTTACCCAGAGCTCCCTGAACTACTGACTGAGGACCCTCTCGCAGCTGAGATCTGACTGAGATACCCTGCTGCAGGCCCCTGGAGGAAGAGGCCCCACCCCATTTCCGGGAAGAATGTGGACTGATAGTGCAAACCCATCCTGCTGAGCTAGGACCATTTATATAAAGTGTGGGGTTCTGATCAGATCCAGGCCCAAGCCTCAGTCTGCTGGAAGGAAGCTGCCTGGAAAGGGATTCCCTTATGGTTGTAAGGTACTGCTCGTATCAGGCCTTTGCTATCCTGGGGGCAGGGTGAGAAAGGGGGTTCAGCCTGGTTCCCTGGTTCCACTGTGATTTATTGGCCCAAGCTGCCTGCCCCAGGACCAGTAGCCTGCTGGCCATTAGTGACAGTGAAAATGTTGCAAGTGGCAGCACAAAGTGACTTCAAATGTGCCTTCCAGGAGCTAAATCCAATGTGAGCTGCCAGGTATACCTACCAGGACCAGCAACTTCCTGGGCAACTGCCAGGCCTCTCTGCCCGGAGGTGAGCATGTAGTGGCTCCTTGTGGCTGCCTAGGACAGAAAGGACTTGCAGACAGCACAGACTCCCAAATCAAGTCCTCCACCATCTTTTCAATTTCTGCGGTGTTCAGTCTTATACACGTTATACAGTTCAACATGTGGGATGCTGTATGAGTCTTTCAAAGTTGTGATCACTGTCAGTGACCTCTCTGAAGGTCCAGGTATTTCTTGGGATAGGACACAAAGCAGAGCAGGGTGAGTGGACAGATCCCTGAACATCACCCAGGCAGGACAGTAGAGGGGTCAGGCACAGCCCAGGGCAAACCTGCCTCTTCCCACGACCAAAAAACAAATTAGGTTGTTTCAGGACTGAGCTTTTGTAACTCCACAAACTCTCAGCTCCCATGTTTATGGGGTGGCTCTAAGATGTTGGTTCCATGGTTTCATTTTTGAAGTTTACTAGAGGAAACAGAATCCATCCATCTCTGAACTCAGATTGTTTCAAAGGTCAGTTCTCAGGGAATTGAGTCCAGGATCATGAGGCCACCAATCTACCTTCAAATCTGATTCACTTTCTGTCTCCACTCTGCTCCATAGAAACTCATGGCAGTGTTTTTATGTTCATTCTACTCTCTGATGCTTTGAAGAGTTCAGAGTTGATTCTGTGTGCTACCTGGACATGAGGCCAGCTCTGACCTTTTTCCCCAGTGGCTCTTATTCTGCCTTCTGTCAGGAGATGATGATGATGATGATGATGATGATGATACAATGAAATTAAACACATGTTAGCATTTTTATGTGGTTAAATGCTGAATTTGTAAGTTGTTCTTTTAACATAAAGGTTTGATCCAGTTAAGCAGGAAGCGTCCACTGCTTATGTGGCTGGGGATTTAGTTTTAAGGAAATAGTTTAATAAAGAGGACACAGGACGCTGGGCAGTGAAGTTGCCAAGCAAGTCATGCTTCCTTAGGATTGACAGACCTGTACTATGTGGGTCCTCATTTGCTTTCTGGCATCAGAAGGTGCTCTACCCTTGCACATGGATCTGAACCATACGGCTGAACTTTTGATGGAAAATTCAATTAAATAATCATTTATCTTTAAAAATCAGATGGTTATTGTGAATTTCAAAGTGCTAGTGACTGAAGTTTTTACTCCTGGTGAATGTGCTGATGCAGTGCAGGAGAAACCTTTGACCACAAGTACACACATGGGTACTCATGCACACATGTGCATCTGGTTGTGTGTACACATGTACCATTACACAACCAGTATGTGTGTACTCATGCACACCACAGCACACGTATAGATGTGGGCACACTACACAGATGCAGGGTGCACTTACTATACACACGTGTATACTGTACATAGTGTACCAGAACACACACATGTACACACACCCAAACACATGCATATATGTATACCAGGGCACACATATAGCTATATGCACATTACACAGAGGCATAGTGCACACACTGCACACACATGCATTTGCATGCACAGATGTGTGCACAGTATACTCATGCATACATATACATACATGGATGCATATACCAGGGTCTTCTGAAGTTCAGGCCATCAGTCCTGCCAAGCATCCAGGATGTATACCAAATCTGGCCATGCTGAACTTTGCCCCTTTCTGTGGCATTAGCAGCACAGGATAGCATGGATAGGGCCCACTGCTCCTTGCACTCAGGTGGGGAGTGGCAGGTGGGGCAGCCTCTTTGCAGTGTCTGCACAGATCTGAGGGGCCCCATGTGGAGGGCTGGGACTGGCTCAACAGTAGGCTACCTGGCTGTTCCAGGCCCCAGATCCACACTGAGTTGTGGCACCATCTTTCAGTGGCTTCCAAAGTCACTCTCCCCCAAAGCACCTCTCACTAAAATGCCAGAGGAAATCAGCACATGGTGGAGACCCAGGCAGCGAGTCTTGGCAAGTAAGTGAGCACTAACACTGCCCCCTTCTCCACCATGACAGGCACAAGTAAAATTTCCCAGTGATTTGTCTCAGCTTAATGTGCTGCCTTTTAATAATGCAATCAACAGAAAGAAAACATCGACAAAATGAGAAAAATAATTTGGGAAAGTAGAATGCAACTGTCCTTATGTCCACAGACCTCTGTTTTCCTGTATAGCTCCTGGGCTGGCAGGAGAGAGCTGGTCCCATGACAGACGAGCTCATCCTAGTTTTCTTGAGGTCTTGGTGTCTTGACTCTGACATAGACTGCTTCTCCCAAGTGACCCCATCTCAGGAGCCAGCTGTCACATTCTTATCAGCCATCTGGACATCCTCAATGGAATGTCACTGTTAGGCTGACACAGTGTACCCCACATCTGTACTTCTCTGGCCACTGACCTATTTCTCATCAACAGTGGCTGAAGGCAGCTGGTGCCTGCAGGCTGCTCTGGGTCTTTCAGTCCCAAATGCATGGACACTTGCCTCACAGCTCCTGCTTTCCCTCTTGCTGTGCCATCGTCCCACTAAAGTTTGTTTTCCTTTTATGTGATTCCCAAGTTACCTGGGACCTCTTTCTTCATCAGTACTCTGTCTTGTTGCCTTAGTCAGAAACATTGTTGAGGACAGGAGATCTCATGTGTCCAAAGTGGTCCTCCTTGGGGAATTCAGGGATGGGGGAGCCAACTAAGCCCTATGTTGGGATATAGGTGATGGAATGCTGGTGACAGGCTTCAGGTGGCAGACTGCAGGTGATGGGATGCAGTTGATGGGATATAGGCATTGGGATAATATGATGGCATGCAAGTAATGGAAGTAGACGTTAAATGCAGATGAGGGAATGCAGTTGATGGGATACACATGCTAGGGTACAGGTAACAGGATACAGATGACAGGATATAGGTGAGGAGGTAGGTGATGGATGCCGGTGATGGGATGCAGATGATATGTTGCAGATGTTAGGATGCAGGTGATAGGATGTAGGTGACAGGATGCAGGTGATGGAATTCAGGTGATGAATGCAGGCGATGAGATTTAAGTGTTGAGATGCAGGTGATATGATGCAGGTGGTAGGATGCAGGTGATGCAGATGACAGGAAGATTTGATGAATGCAGGTAATAGAATTCATGTGGTAGGATGTAGGTGTTACGATGCAGGTGAGGGGATTCAGGTAACAGAATAATGGAGTTAGGACCTGGATTATAGGCTGCAGCTCTTGGGATGCAGGTGATATGTTGCAAATGAAAGATGCAGGTGATAGGATGCAGATTATGGGATACAGGTGTTAGGATGCATGTGATAGGGTGCAAGTGGTGAGATGCAGATATTAGGATGCAGATAATAGAACGTGTGTGGTAGGATGAAAGTTATGGGATATAGGTGTTAGGATGGAGGTAACAGAATGCAGATGAGGGGATGCAGGTAACAGAATGCTGGTATTAGGATGCAGGTGTTAGGATGCAGGGAGTAGGATGCAAGTGATAGGATGCAGGTGATGGGTTGCAGGTGATAAGATGCAAATGATAAGGTGTTGATGTCAGGATGCAGGTGATAAGATGCAAGTGGTAGATGTAGGTATAGATGTAGGTGGTGACAGGCAGTTGGAAGAATGCAGGTAGCAGGACACAGGTATTAAAATGCACATGAATACGAATGTTCAGTAAGCTCCCTTCCTCATGGTTTTGTTTTTGCAGTTTTCTTTATTCTAGGTTGAATAAGTCTGCAAATATTAAGTGGAAAATTACCAAAAGATACAATCCACAAGTTTTCTGTCAGTTGTGCTCCTTTTTGTGCAGGATGAGACAACCTTGTATCATCCCACCCCCCATTCTTTCTTTGAGTCTTGGATAAGCCCTTTGTCCTGTATTTCCCTACATCCAACCTGTCTGTTCACTAGTCACTAAGTAGCTGCTTGGCTATCAGAGGGGCTGTTGCAATACTTCAGGGATTGTGTTCTAGTAACTCTTACATTTTACTTAATAATAGCACAGGAGTAGGGAGGCAGGCACTTCAGATATGCCAAAGCAAAGCTATAAAGTGTTTCCTTTAAGTGAAAAGGTGAAATTCTTGAATTAGAAAAGAAAAAAATCACATTCTAAGATATACACAAACAGCAAATCTATTCAAGAAATTGTGAAGAGAAAAGAAATCCATACTAGTTTTGCCATTGCACTTCAAACTGCAACAGTTATGGTGACAGCGCATGGTGAATGCTTAATTTCGATGGAAAAGGCATTAAATTTGGGAGTTAAAAACATGTCCCAACTGACAGCAGGGTAGTTTGTGCTAGAGAACATTGATCCTCTACAAACTTCAGCAGGGACACACTGAAATAAGCGACACTCATCCATTTACTGGTTTGGAGCAAAAATTGGTTATTATTGTTATTGTGCCTAATTTGTAAATTATACTTTTCATATGGGTGTGTGTGTGTATAAAAACATATAGTGTATTAGGGTTTGGCACTGTAGAACATATTCCCTGCAGTGTGTGCTAGGATGCAGCCAAAGGATGAGGGAGGGAGGTGGGTGCACACAGTATAACATAGGTACACAGGTGGGAAACACACAGTAGGATTCAGGAGGTGGAGTGCACACAGTAGGTCACAGGTGGGATGTACACAGTAGGCTGCAGGCCTACTTGGTGGGATGCATGTGTTTGGTGAAGGGAAGGAAGAGCAACGCACAATCCCATATGTCACAGCCACACCTGTCTCTGCTCTTACTGAACTTAGAGGCTTCATGGCAGTGTGTGCTCATATTTATTCACTGAGGACACTCACAAAGTGCTTATTATGTGCAGATCAGTGTTGGTGTGAGAGTGGGTAGATGTCCTCTCACTTGTAGAAGTAGGAGTAGGCCCTCCAAGAAGCTCCAGGTCATGTGGGAGGGAAAGTGTCCTTGGACAAGTAACAAGGCCTCTTGCATTAGACCACAGTTGTTCAGGGACTGGATCAGACATACCAGGTTAATCTCCTGAAAGAAAAAAAAAAAAGAAAGAAAAAAAAGAAAGGAAGACAGAGAGAGAGGGAGGAGGGGATAACCTTCCAAAAATACCTTAGGCTTACTTGCAGATTTCTTCAGATTGCAACACATGACTGAATTATTTCGTAGACCAGGCCTCTGGTCCTGGGAGGTTACTGCCCTTGACATCATGGTCCATTTCCAAGGGGCCTCAGAGTTGGGCTCTGCCAGTTCATTTTGGGGTCTGCCTTCCCTTGCTCTCTGCCCTTTGCCAGACCCCTGTCCATTCTGGAGTGGGAGGGTTACCCTCTCTGGGAACTTCCCTCAGATCCCAACGTCCCTGCCCATATCTGCAGAGCAGGAATGGCCCAGGAGAAGGGTCTGCGGGGGCCTTTTGTGTGACAGCCCCTCTTGCTTTTTAAAGCATAACTCAGGTTATTTTTTCCTTAAATGCGTGACTTCACACTCTCCCACACTGAAGCTCCTCCACCCTGTGCAGCCGCCTACACTTGCTGTTGCCACGGGAAAGAGCCTCACGCCCAGTCTGTTGCCCCTCAGCTCCCTGGTTCCTCAGTGCTTAACTGGGAACAGAAGTCTCCACTGCCTGTCCTGGCTCAAGTGGTCATGCTCTTTGGTGCTGGTCACCTGGTCAAGGCAATAGTACACTTACGGAGAATCCTGTTCTGTAAAAGACCCTGGAATCAGACACCCCACATCTGTGAGTACCTGTAGCTTGCCAAGGCTAGCTGTTGAGGAAGGTGTGCCTTGGGGTTCCTGACATGCTGAGCCCCTATCCTGAACATATGGGGTCATTTCACAGGGGGAAGAGACTTGGAGACCCACATCTGTACCCAGGATGTTGCTGGCTGGAGACTCAGGCTGTGAGCACCAGGGAGCTGAACTCCCTCCCTGGTCTTCAGTGAGGCAGGACTCAGGCTCTGCCTGAGTGTTGGATGTGGGCATGAACAGTTCCATCACCCTGCAGACGGATGACTGCCTTCTGGACTCTTCTTGGTGAGTGGCTGCACCTCCTTCCTACCTGCCCCTAGAATCCCAACTGGGAGTCCCTGACACAGCCCTCAAAGCGGCATGCTCCACTGGTCGGGCTCATCCTGTCTCCCTGCAACTGTCAGCCAGAACAGGTGTTGCTAGGTGCCAGACACAGTCATTCCCTCTCTACAGCTACCTTGTCCCACCATGGGACATGGGGTCATGCTTTATTTAATCCCATGCCATGCTTTGGGAAAGGAGCAGGAGAAAGGGTCCACATTGTTTGTTTCATGCTAGGTTTGGAAATCTAGTGTGTTTTGCACACAGAGAGGTCTTGGTGTGAGCCAGCCACACATCACATGCTCTAAGCTGTGTGCTGCTAGTCAGTCCTGAGCAGACTCTTTCCTAAATTCTCTCTATCTTCAGTCAAGATGCATATTGAGCATCCAACATTGAGCATGACACAAATGGGTCTGCCACTAAGAGCCCTTTGCACTGTCATTAAAATTAAAACAATTTAAAGCTTTAAGTTTAACATTCTTTCCCCACATTTGGTCCATTTTTCTATTTTATTTTTAAAAACATAAACCTACAGGAATAACCAGAGTTTTCCCTTCATCCTTCTTGCAGACCCTGTGGGTCACCGCCAGTCTCTGCTTTGGGCAGTGCACAGTTGTGTGTGTCCATATACACTCTATTATATACTTTTACACACTAAAACTTCATAAATGGGATCAGGCTGCATTTAATCTTTATGACTATGCCTTTTGCGCTCAACATTGTGTGTTTTTGAGATTCATTGGTGGTGACATCTATCCTCATATACTGTATTACTCATATACTGCAGGGATAAACCACAGTTTATTTAATTTTCCCTTACCAACCAGTCTCTCAGTTTTCTCTTTTTGCTGTTATAATCTGCATTGCAGTGAAATCCTTTTACCTGATGCTAGGATATGGCTTGAGTGTCCCTGTTGTTCATGTGCTGGAAGTTCGGTCTGTGGAATGGTGGGATCTTTATGAGTGGGAGTAGTGTGAGGGCTCCCTACCCAGGGAGGGGTCAATGTTGGCTTGCAGAGTGCATTCTTTCCACAGTGGGTTGTGATAAAGGAGTGAGCCCTGCTTCTCCTCTGCCTCCCATATCACCATGGGAGCCCCTACCATGTTGCAATGCAGTTAGCCCTCACAGACACTGCCATGTTCTTGGACCTCCACAACCATGAGCTAAACAAACCCCTTTCTGCACGAAATATCTTGATGTCTTGTTATAGCAACAGAAGACACTAAGATGCCTGCCCTCTCACTCACAGACAAGACCACTGATCCTGCAGGCCCCAGGGACCACCTGAAGCTGCTGGTCTGCTGTGCACATCCAGCAGGGAGCTGCTGGTCTGCTGTGCACAGGGTCCAGCACTGGGATATATGCCTGTCACGTGACATGCTATCTCTTTGTCCTTGTCAGCATTTCCACTTCAGTACTGAAGTGTCCCTAGTGACCATTTGGTGTTTTTGTGTTCCTTTTCTCCATTTTTAAAAAATGACTTGTCTTAAATTTTGGTTGATTTTTCAGGATCATTACACACAATAGTTTCACTCACCTCAGTCCATCTCCCTCTGCCATTGGAGCCTAGTAACTCAGATACAACCAGCATCCAATCCACCATGGTCCTGAAGGGGGGATCCCCAGGACTTGGTGCTGCACTTCCCTAGGCTGAGGCAAGTGTGGGGGCCTCAACAGAAGCTCACTCCATGGGCCCCTGGCCCTTGCCAGTGTGAGGGAGCACGGGTCATGAAGCAGGCTGTCTTGATTACTTTTTCTCATTGTTGGGACAAAATACCCGATGCCCAATATGAAGGAAGGAAAGGTTCATTTCTTACAGTCTTTGGAGGTTTCAGTCCATACCCAGCTGGCTCCAAGGCAGGGTGGTGTGGCTGAGGGGCAGCTGTTCATGGCAGCTATAAGCGGCAAGAGTGAACAGGGCAAAAGAGGAGGCAACACGCCTTCTTCCCTCCCTTATATTGTATGCCGGCTCTACCCCTGGGCTGGTACAGCACTCACACCACTAATCCCAGTTCTAGACAATGAACCAATCATAAATGCTAGATTCAGCCACCTCCATGATTGCATGAAGCTTGGGGGGCCACCTAGACACAAACTATAACACGTGCCAACCTCACTGAGCTGGGTGAAGCCCCATTCCAGATGTGGCACTGCTCCTCTGGCTGCAGATGCCGCACCCAGAATGCAGCTGATCCTTCACTTGGCACAAAGCTGTCTCCTGTCCTCATCTTTTCCTTTAAACTGTTCTTCATAAAAACCAGATGTGGTGGCACACACCTATAATCCCAGCACTCAGGAGGCTGAGGCAGGAGGAGAGCCATGAGTTTGAGGCCAGCCTGGCTACATAGTGAGTTCAAGGCCAGTCTGAACTGCATATCAAGACCCTGTCTCAAAAAAAAAAAGTACTTAGGAAATCCTCTCACCCTAAAGTTTCCCTTTATTGTAGGGTATTTTGTTTTTTGTATTCCAGCCTTCAACCCACCTAGAAGTTTATTTTAATCCTAAGGTTGAGGTCTCATTTTACTCTGTTGTCATTTACATGTGTGTCTGTATCTAGAGGTCCACGTGATATTTTTGTGATATTGTCCTTTATGTTACATCAAGTCAGACATTTCATGCCCCCATTACACTTCATGTCTAGGATATTCATTAGCATCACTTTCCACATCCTGCCATGTTCTTACCACACACTAATTTTCTGCCATAAGAGCCCAGCTGTCCATTCTCTGTTCCCTGCTCCTGACTACCATGCAGCCAGGTGATTGTCCCTCAAGTGGAGAGGACAACACTTAGTGGCGCTACTGCCATTCTGACCTGTCTTTCAGTGTGAGTACTGCTATTCGGGTTTCTGAGTTGCTTATCTGGGCATTGATGGAGCCCTGGAGTCTCAGTTTTAATACAGGAAAAATATGGCTCCCAACCTGTTAGGTGTCAGATGTTCCAAGTTCATGGTTCCATAACATGGAGGAATGAAGTTGCGAACCAAAGGAGGAAGTTGGGAGAGTTTTATCGGAAAGAAGAATAGCTTTTGGATGTCCAAGAGAGGTCCCGAGTGGGTGGCCACTGAGGCGTTTTGTCAGGGTAATTTATACAACAAAAATCACAATGTGAGTACAACATGGGCCAAACTACAACCAACCTATAGGATTACAAGTGTAGCCACATAGTTAAAATTGATATGGTAGGGAAATGAGTCTTGAAGAAAGAGTACATGGAAAGAACAAAGGCATTTTGGGGAAGGGAGAGAAGTATGGGTCCTGACACTCTGGTCACCCACCTCCATGTGCCTAATGCCTATCTGGGCTCACTGGACCAGAGGGTGCTGATTACAATATACTCTCAAATTGCTGTTTATCTCTAGGGAGGCCTGGAGGCCTTTCCACTTTAGGCCTGGCTCTTTTCAGATTCATCTCCAGTCACAATTCTGATATCTGTGTTTTTGGTGCTGACTTCCTACAGGCTAATCCTGAGTGTATAGTATTTCTATCTAACTTAGTTGCCTGTAATAGTTTGTCCTTTGGGAGATTCTCTCTGTGTTCTCATTCTGCACTGTAGGCCTCTTGTTATAGGGCTTAGAACTCTGGGTTGTCACCCTTCATTCTCTTTTATCCTCTCCCATTTTCCTATATTTACCTTTTTTTCTGCTTTATTTTTTCTTCTTATTTTTACATACTTCTTTCTTTCTGTGCTTTTTTTTTTGTATTTTTCTATATTTATCTTTTCTCTATGTTCTTTCTGTTTTTAATGTCTCTTTCTTCATCTTTCTCTTTATCTTTTTTCTGCTTAAATTTTGTAAAGGCCCAGCTAGGTATGAAGGCTCAGTCCCCAGCATGCCATGATTGTGAGGTGGTCAAACCCTAAGAGGTGGGCTGGAAAGGGTTGGGGATTTAGATCAGTGGTGTAAGCGCCTGCCTGGCAAGTGTGAGGTTGTGAGTTCAATCTCCAGTGCTGGGGGGGGGGGAAGAGGTGGGCTGGGGAGGTTGCAGATCCCTGGGAGGCACTTGGGGGCTCCAGGGGAGCAGCCTCACCCATACTCTGGCTCCAAAGGCCCAAACTGACAGACCTGCCTGAATGAGGCCTGGAACCTCTGCAACTGAAACTGTAAGCCAAACAAACCTCTTCTTTTGGTAAGTTGATTGAGTGATGAAAAACTGAGTAACACAGAAAACTAGTACTAAGAAGTGGAGCTCTTGTGGTTCTTCAGGGATATGGAGGAGCCTTTGGAATGGTTGGAAGAATTTGGAGGAGTGGGCTGGTGACTGCTGCTGTGAGTGGAGCTCAGGGAGGTCTCAGAAGCCATGTGCTGCAGGAATGTGCAAAGGCCACGTCCGTGAACTTTCAGATGGAAACAAGAACTCCGGGGGTGTGGACTGAAGGCCACCCACATTATACCATGACAAAGACCTTGACTGTGTTTTGTCAGTCCCCTGAAGATTCACAGGGGACTAAGTGAAGTCACAGACTAGCTTACGTGGTAGAAGAGATTTCCAGGCAGTGCCGCACTCAAGCTGTGGCACAGGCATTGCTGGCTGCTTTTAGCCAGATTTCCAGTGAGAATCACAAACAAAAGGAGCAGAACAGAAAGTTTTGAAATACTTGAAGATTGGCAGAAAAGGTACACGTGCAAAGTTTTGGTCAAGAAAGGTGCGGTCGTAGCACCACAAAAATAAACTTCGTGCTTTGCAATGGAACCATGGGAAGAAAGCCTCAGGGGCACCTCAGAATCTTACATTCACCCCAATCATCAGGAATGATGAGTGTAGAAATGCACAGGTGTAAAAATGCACACTTGTTTCACAGACTTTCATTTGAGAAAAGAACCCTGGAGTGACTTCTGTGTCCAAACTGCCTGAGAATTTGTTTTTCTGTGTTGTATGCATGGGTTGCCGCAGCTATGGTTCCAGTGGGCCGAGGAACAGCTCAGATGGGCAGCAGACCTTGGCACAATTTGCCTGGTGCTTGGCTTTGCCAGCATGCAGAATGCAAGCATTGGAGAGTTAAGGAGGCTTCCATCAAGATGTCAAAGGAAGATGTGGGAGTCCAGGTAGGGTGCTCAGGATAGAAGTTCTTGCAAACAACCCCAACAGGGTGAGGCCAGAGAATGATGCCAGGAATGTGGGATGCTTGCTGAGGGAAGCTGTTGGTAGTGTGCAAAGCCAGCATGAGAGAGGCCACATGGGCTGCAGTCAGCAAAAGTATAAGGGTGGTGTCTTAGTTACTTTTCTCATTGCTGAGACAAAATACCCAACACTCAAAGTTAAAGGAGGAAAGGTTTATTTAGCTCATGGTCTGTAGAGGTTTCAGTCCATAATGCGCTGGCTCCAAGGGAGGGTGGCATGGCAGACAGGCATTGAAGGGGAGAAACAGTTCATGGTGGGCAGAAGATAGCAAAGCAACAAGAGGTGACCACAGCTCTTTCTTTTCCTTATATCTTATCCAGACTACTTAAGGTGGGTGGCACTCACACCCTAAATCCTTATCAGAGACCCCTGCAGTGAGCCCCAATCTCCTGTTAGGTGTTATTGTACACAGTGAAATGAAAGAAAGAGTAAGAGACAAAATGGCAATACAGCAGGGATCCAGGATGACCAGTTGTTCACAAGGAACCAAAGGCCACAAGATATCCAGAACCTCAGCATTTATTGATTGAGGAAGAGATTATTGGATGACTCAGAGGGCAGTGATGATCTGAAACTAATGGGGATCTTGCCATGGAGGGTCTTTAGTCTTAGTCTCAGTCTTAGTCTTAGTGGTTTTAGTCTTTGATTTAGTCTTAATAGGTGGGAGAGGACGGCCCACCCCTAACAGGATAATGAGAAATCTCAAAAGGGTGATACCAAAAAGCCCAAGCCTCTATTCATCCCTTTGGGAAATATGTAAAACTAGCCATTGTGAATTTTTGGTCCCAAACATATGCCACTTTTTGTTTCTGTAATTGCAGCAGTCGTACAGGCTATGATGGCCATCATAGCAACAAATGTGTTTTCAGGAGTTTGTGGAAGGTCCTGTCACATCACCAGCATATGAACCTCCTGCATTTTATTCTTTAGTTGACCCCATGTCATGGGTTTTGTAACCTGCGTGGATATCAGTATTTGTGGTGTCTGGCTTTTCTCCAGGGTCATCCTTAAGAATGTTCACACTGGAAGCCACAGTGCTGGGATGTTGCTTTCTCCATGGTCGCATGTTCTGGGAGGGCAACCGTAATTCTTCCATTGTCTGTTAACACACAGGCATACCCTTACCTCCATATTATTAACTGCACTGGGCCATCCCTTTTCTGTTTGGTTATCCTCCTATAGGACTTGAGTCCTAGGCATGCTTATCAGATTTATCCTTTTGCCAATAAAGTTCTGATAGAGGATATTTACTTTCTGCAATAAGCTTTATAAAATTTAAAGTAAAGATAGCAGGATCTAATTGTTCGTGTGGAGGTAATCATATTTCCTTTTCTTGCTTTTGTAATTGCACCTCCAGTCACAGGTGGCTTCTTCATTAATCTTTCTGAGGCTCAGCCCTGTTTGACTGCCTGTACTATTTCTAAATAACTGAGCTATCTATAATATTCCCTTCTCTGAAGAAGTATCCCTAACTTCAGTTTTCATCTAGCTGCTTTGAGCTGAGAAGGGTCAGAGTAGGGGTGACTGCAGTCAGGGGTCTTCTCCAGGAAGCTAATCTAATGGGCCTCAGACAGATGTCAAGTTGCGGTTTAGCAGCTATAAACTCTCTTTATAAGATTGATCTGATGGGTCCTGTATACCTTTAGTACATTTGCCATCGGTTCCATCTGCATGATCACTTGGATTTTGGTAGCCTCTAGTCAAGAATAAACAAATTTTCTGAGAAATTAAAGCATATATAATCAAAGAATGAACACTAGAACATAAAGGTAAGTTAGGGAAGGAGCTAAGTCTAGAAACTGTTCATTAGAGACTAGAATAGCAAATGTAACTCACTGGCTTTTAAACCCCTCTACTGATAGAGGTTGCCTATAAGTCTGTTATTTTGTCATAAGTCTCCAGTTTTAGCTGTAAGATGAAGAGTTTTGTGGTTGTGAATGATAATTTTACCTAAAGAATTTAAAGATTCTTGTTGAGCTTTTATACATTTTACTATAGTTTTTTTTAATAACCCAAAACTGTGCTCAGCTACTGGTGTAGCTGGAAACTGCCAGAAGGAGTCAGCAATTGGTGCTTCTTTTTGTATCTAGTCTATTACTATGGCATTGTTTTTATATATCTTTTGGTTATACTGGGTGTTTAAAACCAAGTTAAAGTGAGACATGTGTAATTAAAACTAATGTCTTGCTGTTTATTAAGATGTATCAGTCAGAGTTTACTAGAGAAACAGATATAATACAAGATATAAAAATATATATAAGGAATTACAAGATTGGCTTACAATGGTCAGCCACAAAGTTGGGTAAGGGAGCATGCAGAGGGTGTCTGCACATTGGAGGCTGAAGGGTCTAGCCCAAGGGCTGGAGCTTACTGCAGTGTTCCGTGCAAGTCCATATCAGGAAGCCAATGGGTCTGCAACAGAACACTGAAGAATCTATGGTGGAAGGCTGAAGAGTCCCAGGTGGAAGCTGAACAGTCTGTGCCAGAAGCTAGGAGACAATGTCCAAGCTGAAGACAAAGACTGGAGCTCCTCAGAAGAACCAGCAATCAGTCCCTCTTCATTTGCCTTTTATTGTATGCAGGCTACTCCCCTGGGGTGGGTGTAGCACTCACACTGTCTGTGTGCCCTCCTCTTACACAGGCTGAGGATGTTACAAACTAAGGACCCTGCCCTCCTGCTGAATCACTTAGTTAAACCTCTGACCCTTTCAAATTGATACAATGAACAATATCCTAGAATGGTAAAGGCTTGTCCTCTACACCCTAGGACATAGAGCTGCTGAATCCCTTAGTTAAGCTTCTAGACTTCTCAAGTTGACACAATTTATAAGCCATGACAATCCACCCCTTGTCAACTTGGCAACCAGACACATTTCTTTAAATCAGTCTCTAGATAAAAGGCAAACATAATTATGCCTAACATGTTATAACTATCCTGCATATAAAAGGAAACATACTAATTCCCTCACCAGAATGGAAGGTAAGTTTTCCTTGGGTGATCTTTATTCTTATGATTTCACAACTTGAACATTATAACACAGCTTAACAATCCATAAGAACCAGTGTAATATAATTAACATTATATTACATTACAGCCATATTAGGGGAGACATAGCACAGTTACAATCCTCTTTTCTGTAGCTGATCACAAGGTCATAACTGGTATTTAGAACTACCTTCTTCTACAACCCATTCTGTATTCCCTTGGCCTTTAGCAAGTGCCTCACCAGGTCTTGGTTCTTTCCCTGATGGAGTGACTCATACCTTCATTCCTAAGGCTCTGGACCATTTCTCATTCTTCCTATATTAGGTTGTAGAAATTTCCCATGGACTTTAATAACAGGGTATGGTAATACTAACAGGTGCCCTAAAGGATCTCCTGCACTCCATGTATAGTCTTCCTTTCCTCCATTGTAGAGTAGTCCAATTTCCCTTTGACAGTCTGGGTCAGTCACCCTGACAACACTGTGACTCTCTAGATTGTTTCCTTAGAGGCATGAGGAGACCAAACTAACCAGGGAGAAGTCTTAGCTTCCAGTTCAATGATACCATTGTTGTGCTTCCTGATATAAGCCTTCCCCCTTCTGGAACAAAAACTTCCAAGCCAGCAGAACATAAGGTCATGGGGACAGGCAGCAAAAATTTTGCTAATGGATCACTAGGGGAAATGGTGAGTGGTACCATTCCTACTTCCACCTCTTGATTCCTAGACCCATGAATCCTGGCTATGGGAGACACAGTACCATATAATGGATGCTGATTCAAATCATATACGATCTTTTGAAGTATCTTACCCCAGCCCTGCAAGTTATTGCCATCTAGCTGGCCCCTTAACCATGCCTTATTATTTATTTATTTATTTAATTTTGTGGCACCAGGGATCGAACTCATGACCTCACACTTGCCAGGCAGGCACTTAAACTGTGTGTCTTGGTTACTTTTCTCTCATTGCTGGGACAAAATACCTGACAAAGTGAAGCAAGGAAAGGTTTATTTAGCTTACAGGAGATTTCAGTCCATAATCAAGTGGTTCCAAGGCAGGGTGGCATGGCACTGGGGCAACACTTCAAGGCAGCAGCCAGAGCAAAAGAGGCAAGAAGAGCAAGCCTCTTCTCCTCTCTTATATTGTACACTGGCCATCCCCCCATCCAGCCATCCAGGGCGGTGTAGCACTCACAAAATCTCCCTGTCCTCCTTTGCACAGGATGAGGATATTTACAAAGTAAGAACCCTGGCTCCCTGCTGAGTCTCTCAGTTAAACTTCTAAACTTCTCAAGTTGACACAATGTATCAACCATATAACACTGTGCCTTAAAAGACATCCTTTATATCAATTCAGCTGCTTCTGGATGATGAGGAACATGGTAAAACCAGTGAATTCCATGGACATGAGCCAATTGCCTCACTTCTTTGGCTGCAAAATATGTTCCTTGGAAGGAGGCAATTCTTTTTTTTTTTGCGGCACAGGGGATTGAACTCACAACCTTGCGCTTGCCAGGCAGGCGCTTAGGCTGCTGGGCTAGATCCCCGGCCCTAGTGTTTTTGAGACAGGGTCTCACTATGTCGTTCGGGCTGGCTTTGAGCTCACTTTGTAGCCCAGGCTGGTCTGGAACTCACAATGATCCTCCTGTCTCAGCCTCCCGAGTGCTGGGATTACAGGTGTGAGCCACCACGCCCAGCCGGTCAGAGGCAATTCTATATGGAATTCCATGACAGTGGATAAGGCATTTTGTGAGTCCATGGATGGTAGTTTTGGCAGAAACCTTATGTGCAGCAAAGGCAAATCCATATCCAGAATATGTGTCTACATCAGTGAGGACAAAGCACTGTCCCTTCCATGATAGAAGTGGCCCAATATAATCAACCTGCCACCAGGTCACAGGTTGGTCACCCAGGGGAATGGCGGCATACTGGAGACTCAGTGTTGGTCTCTGTTGCTGGCATATTGGGCATTCAGCTGTGGCTGTAGCCAGATCAGCTTTGGTAAGTGGGAGTCCATGTTGCTGAGCCCATGCAAAACCTCCATCCCTGCCACCATGACCACTCTGTTCATGGGCCCACTGGGCAATGACTGGGATGTCCAAAGAAGAAGGTGGGCCACTATCTGCAGAATGTGTCATCTTATCTACTTGATTATTAAAGTCCTCTTCAGCTGATGTTACCTTTTGGTGAGCATTTACATGGGAAACAAATATTTTTACATCCTCTACCCACATGGAGAGGTCTACCCACATACCTCTGCCCCAAATATCTTTGTCACCAACTTTCCAGTGTTCTTTCCAAGTTCCTGACCATCCAGCCAGGCCATTGGCTACAGCTCATGAATCAGTATATAGTTGCATGTCTGGCCATTTCTCCTGCCAGGCAGAATGCACTACTAAGTACACTGCCCAAAGTTCTGCCCACTGGGATGATTTCACTTCATCACTGCCCTTCAGGGATGTCCCAGAAATGGGCTGTAATGCTGCAGCTGTCCACTTGTGGGTGGTGCCTATATAATGTGCAGAGCTATCTGTAAACCAAGCCCAAGCCTTCTCTTCCTCTGAGAGCTGATCATATGGTACTTATCACAAGGCCATAGGTGTGTGCTAGAAACAGAAGGCAGTATAGTAAGTCATAGGTATCTGGGAAACTTCCTCATGTAATTTACTTGTACCTTCTGGGCCTGCTTTGGCTGGATCATGAATATACCATTTCCATTTAATGATGGACTCTTGCTGTGCATGTCCAACCTTATGACTTGGTGGATCAGATAATACCCAAGCCATGATAGGCAACTCAGGTCACATGGTGACCTGGTGTCCCATGGTCAAGTATTCTGTTTCCACTAAGGCCCATTAGCAGGCCAAGAACTGTTTTTCAAAGGGAGAGTAGTTGTCTGCAGATAATGGCAGAGTCTTGCTCCAAAAGCCTAAAGGCTTCTGCTGCAATTCACCTATGGGGGCCTGCCAGTGACTCCAAACAGCATCTCTACCTGCTACTGACATTTCAAGTACCATTGGATCTGCTGGATCATATGGTCCCAGGGGCACAGTGGCCTGCATAGAGGCCTGGACCTATTGCAGAGGCTTTTTTGGTTCTGGGCCCCACTCAAAACTAGCAGCTTCCTGAGTCACTTGGTAAATGGGCCAGAGCAAGACTCCTAAGTGAGGAATGTGTTGCCTCCAAAATCCAAATAGCCCCACTAGGTGTTGTATCTCCTTTTTAGTTGCAGGGGAAGCCAGGTGCAACAACTTATCTTTTACATTAAAAGGAATATCTCTACATGCACCATACCACTGGACTCCTAGAAACTTCACCAAGGTAGAAGGGCCTTGAATTTTTTTTTATGAGCAGAGTATATTTATTGAGAGAAAGAAAGCTTCTGTCTGAGAGAGACAGAAGGGGTAGGACCTTGAATTTTTGTTGGATTTGTTTCTCATCCTGTGGTTCTCAAATGCTGTGCCAACAAATCCAGAATGGTTGCTACCTCCTGTTCACTAGGCCCAATCAGCATAGCATCATCAATGTAATGAATCAGTGTGATATCACACAGGAGAGAAAGGTGATCGAGGTCCCTACAAACTACATTGTGACACAGGGCTGGCGAGTTAATATAACCCTGAGGCAACATAGCAAAGGTATATTACTGGCCTTGCCAGATGAAAGCAAATTGTTTCTGATGGTCCTTATGGATAGGTATGGATAAGAAGGCATTTGCCAAATCAATAGCTGCATACCAAGGAGGTGTGTTAATCAACTCAAACAAGGAAACCACGTCTGATACTGCAGCTGCAATTGGAGTCACCATTTGATTCAGTTTATGGTAATCTATTGTCATTCTCCAAGGCCCATCTGTCTTTTGCACAGGCCAAATGAGAGAATTAAAAGGAGATGTGGTTGGGACCCACTGCCTCTGAATCGTTTAAGTCCTTGATGGTGGCATTAATCTCTGGAGTCCCTCCAGGAATGTGGTACTGCTTCTGGTTTACTATTTTACCAGGCAAAGGTAACTCTAATGGCTTCCATTTGGCCTTCTCAACCATAATAGATCTTGCATAACAGGTTAGAGAACTAGTGTGTGAATTCTGCCAAGTACTAAGTACATTTATCCCAATGATGCCTTCTGGAACAGGGGAAATGATGGAGTCAAGGACCTATTGGACCTACTTTGAGTCAGATCTTTGCTAAAACTTCATTGACCACCTGACTTCCACAGGCCCTTGCCATGACCCATGTGGCCCTTGAGGTTCTTAGGGTGAAGGACCATGAGAGGATGAGAAAATAAAGAAGACACAAAGCTGGGGTCAGGTGGAACCCTTACTCTCCTGATGGGAGAGAAGGAACTGCTCAGTCAATGCAGCATGTTTATTTATATACTTGGAATGATGGTGTCAATTTTAACCCTGCTGCCTAGAAACCCAAGCAATGGTGTTTTTCTGGGCTGTAGCAATTCTTTCATGTGGCTTGCCCCAGGCACTCTTTATTTTTGGTATGGTCAAGTTCCAGCCATGCGGCAGCCCTGCATGTGTGATCAATTTCCAGTTTCAATGGCTCCTAATGTATCCCTCTTTTTTGTTTTGTTGTAGCACAGGATGAGTGGTCAGTTGAAGCTGGAAAAACTGTGTTGGAGAACTCTGTAGAAGATCTTTTTATTTTAAGTGCAGTCCAAGGATTTTAAGTTCCTGCATTCCACAACTGAAACTCTGTACAGTCCATTAATCTATAACAGTAGACAGATATCTATATAGCTGGCAATCATCAGAAGGTATTACTGATTTGAGTTTCTTTCATAACTAACATATACTATGACATTGTTTTATATACTGTTGTAGGCTGACATAATAGAAAAACTACTGAACCCTGTCTGTACCTCCCCACTCCCTTGCTTGTGAGGCTACTCCCCTGAGAATGTAACTTAGTTCTGTATTCTCAGGCCTGTTCAGTGCACCATGCCCCAGCAGGTATGCCAACCAGGATGTTATAGATGTGTGTGTAATTGTAATCATTGTCAATGGGGATGGCAACCACGATGTTATAGATGTATGTGTAATTACAACCATTAACAATGGGGATGGCAACCAGGATGTCATAGATGCATGTTTAATAGTAACCATTGTCAATGGGGATGGCAACCAGGGCGTCATAGATGCATGTTTAATTGTAACCATTGTCACGGGAGTATGGTTATAGTACATAAATACCTAGCTTTCCCTTCACTTGGCACTGTGTTCCCTGTGTAGGTCCTGCTGTCCAGTCACCAGCTAGCTAATAAAGGCTCTTAAATTCTAATTGGCACTGTCTCTTGCAACTTAGTTTTATCATGAACCCAGTTCACATACCTCTAGTAGTTGTACGTTTTCTGCAGGATGTTCATAACCAAGTTAAGCTGAGACCTGTTTTAAATACAATTGATTTTTGTTATCTATCAAGGTCAGTTAAGTCTTCTCAGGAATACCTTGGAACCAGCAATAGCACCTCTTACTTCTTCTGTCAGTGTCAGCTATTCAAATGAGTCATGGCCATTGCTTGACCAAGTTGCTTTCTATGAAATCTTGGGAGACTTTTTCTCCTAGTGACTCTCTTTAGGCACACTACACATTGGTGATCATTTCCCTCTGTGATCTTACAATCTCCTTGATCAGAAGACCAGGGACTCACTGAGTATAGGATGTTGCAGCAGATATTCTCTAATGCCCTGGGTCCTCATTGACCTTGGAGGGCTAGGGCCAAAATATTGGCTATCCTCAGCCCATCTGTCTCTCTAGTTTTTGGTCCCTAAACCTCAGTTGTTGAACATTCAGAAGAAAAGATTGATAACAGTACAGTGTGATAGAGGCAGTAAGCTTAACATTATTATCTTATCTAAATATCAAGCATCTTAGAGCATTAAGTGGAACTGTTATTTCCTATTAACCATGGATGTTCTAACATTTGATTACCTATAGAATGTTAACAGTTATATATTTTATACAGAAAATTAGAAATCAAAGCTATCCCTAATATTATAACATGACAATCATGATGACTTTTTTTTTCCTTTTTTTTCTTTTTTTGCAGTACTGGGGATTGAACTCATGAGCTTGTGCTGGCCAGGCAGGCACTTAAGCCACTGAGCTAAATCCCCAGACCTTGTCTTTTTGAGATAGGGTCTCACTATGCCATTCAGGCTGGACTTGAGCTCACTTTGTAGCCCAAGCTGGTCTCAAACTCACAATGATCTTCCTATCTCAGCCTCCTGAGTGCTGGGATTACAGGCATGAGCCACCACACCCGGCTCATGATGACATTTTTTAAAAAACACACTTGAATTTGCATTTTTGACATGAGATACCCCCTTTTTGGTCAATCATCCCTATCTAATACATAAAAACTTTTACCTAACTTGACCTTTAGTGGGATGTACATCTCATAAATTTTTGTTAAAGGCAGAGGTCTGAATCTGAAACAAAATTTTGTCACCATAAACAATCCCTGTTTTACATTTTGGAAGACTTGCACATCTGGAGGCATGAATGCATGAATATACTGTGAGGTTAATAACAATCTATCATAGCCATATGAAACCTTTGTATCAGAGCATCTTTAAATCAAAAACCTTATTGTATTATTTCTTTTGATGATGATCAATGTGAACATATTCCAATAATATTTTATATAACTTTAGTTGAGGTGTCTCTCATAAGGCTATGGAAATCACTGGGGCCTCCAACCAATGAACTGGCTAAATGTTACCAGGCAGCTGCTTTCTTATTCATCAATTGAAGTCCTATCCAATAATCTCTTCCCACCCTAAGGAATTTGTTTAATTATCTTAATAACTTTTAATGACTTATGAAAAATCCAATTATAACATTTAACACATTATTTTTGAACAATGAGAGACTCTCAAGTTATGATAAACAACAATATATATTACATTTACAAAACCAATTTTAGCATCATTTTGACTTGCTGGGAACCAAGGTGGAAATGTGCTTTCTAAGTCTATAACCCAGATAAATCTTGATTAAATGATCCAAAAATGCAAAAGAAGAAAAAGAGAAAAGATTGTTGAGCCCAAACAAAAGACCAGCTGTTCACAGAATGGACAAATGGACAAACACGGGCAAATGATCTGTACAGATTGGGACAGACATAGAAACGAGCACACAGCTTGTTGGTGTCCATGAGAACTTTGTAAGTTCCTAGGGGGCTATTTAAATACTTGCATCATGCCCCTTTGCTGAACTAGCTTGCTTCTTACATCCCATGTTCTCAGGGCTTCTAGAACACTTATTCACCTCCAGTACCCCATGCCTTCAGGGCATTTCTCAGGTGCTCTGTGCCACTTGGGCATTCCTGTACAGGCACTTGTGCTTTTGGCTCCACACATGTGAATGATCACTAGCTCAGTTGACTCCCAACAACTGCTTACAAACAGACTGGACAAACAGACAACAGATACACAGACAGACTGATGAACATCTTACAAAATCAAAGTGCACTCAAATATATTTTAGCCAAACTGAGTTACACTAACTTTTTATAATTGTTGAATTTATAATTATAGATAGACTAGTCAGATTTGTTGTAAATCAGTGAGCAGAGATCTCTTATAAAACAATTTGGAAAGGACAAAATCTTATCTATAAATAACATATATTTTGTATTTTATCTTAAGAATGCTATTAACTTGTGCATCCCTTTCTTTCATTAAACTTTCAGTTTGGTTATCTCTATATACTCATCACCTATTTAGACCTTTGGTTTTGTTTTTGGTTACCATTTCCTGGGCATCCTGGGTCAATTAAAGTTGGTTCTAGTTTCATCCTCTTCTGTCAGTTGTGGTGTTTCTGAGGCATCACTGTCATAGGACTGAGCATCTGCTTCTTGAGAGGTGGAATCATCTCCTTCTATGGGTTCAGATCCATGATACAGCCAGTGAGCATGCTCTGGCACCCAGATAGGCCATTAAACATTTCCTAGAAAAGCATAAGCATACCCTCAACCCCAAATTAGCACTGGTATGAAGTGTAATTATTACCTTGTATGAAGATCTTTCCAAAGGACTCTTTTTGGCCTTTACTTGATTACATTATTTTTCTGCTGTGATAGTTACATCTTTATTAGAATTTAAAAATTTTAAATGGTATATACTGCCAAGTGAAGTCTATTATGAGGTGAACTCTCCCTTTTGTTTTTTGAAATTTAAATTGTGAGCATGTTTAACTATTTCTAGACCTGAAGATTATAAGGAATTTTTGTGATAAGGTGTAGAGAAAAAAAAAACTGCATTTCATATTTAGGCACCTTGGGCTCTCTGTTGCCATTGCAACACACAGGTTGTGCTCCTGCTCTGGCCTGGGGGCCCCGTTGCTGTTGGTGATCCAAGTTCTGGTGCAGTGTAAACTTTTGATGCACAAAGCACATGCACTGCTGATGGGAAAAACCAGGTTGGGTTGGCACACCGCAGCCATGTCCCACCTTCCAGAACCAGGTCCTGCCTTCCTGGCCCTGGGGCTGAGTGCTGCAGTGCTGCTGGTGGGCCAGCCGCTGCTCTGGCAGAGTTTGCTCCTCAGCACACTGGGGGCAGGACTGTGAATTGCAACTCCATGGTGCAGGTCCTCCCTCACAAACCAGACCAGGCTACTCCAGGGAAAGTTCTCTGTGCCTTTCACCATTTATATGTATTTTTAAAGGCAAAATTCTGAAATGGCTTTAGACCCTGATGGCTAGAAATCAAATCTTGGAATGTCTCTCTCACCGATTGAAGGAAGTCTCCTCCACACCCTCATGGCTACTATTCTAAATTGATCATAGATTTGTAACTCAGAAGCAAGTCAGTTACACGTGTCAGCAAAGCCACTCTTTGTATTCATCCAGGTTAAATCAATTTATCACTTTTAGTAGGGTGACAAACATTACTCACACCTGTAGATCTGTAGTTGTCATACAGAGGCCATGCCATAGGCCAGTGGCCTTGGGTAATAGCTGAAGCATTTGTTCCTGTGTCTAAAAGCCCTTTAGATGCTTTTTCTTTATCAATTTTATCTTGGGACATCCTGCTTAATCTCTTGAACCCACTAAGTATCAGGAGATCCAAAACCCTTAGATACCTTTTCTTTGTTTATAGATTTTCCAATTGTTATCAAGGGAAGAACAACCAATCAAGCAATGCAAGAATCTGGGGAGATTTGAACAGTGTTTTGAACCATAACCTTGATTTCCCCTTGCAGCTGAAACAAGCAACGTTGTTTTTTCATATTGTCTGAGTCAAGCTCTAGGCTTAGTGGAGCTCTTTGGTTCCCTCTCCTGCTTGGGAGCCTGTGAAAAGTAGTGAGAGGAGCAGAAAGCAGCAGTTTCTCCCTGTTAAGTAACTCTTTAAAATCTGTAGAGGTCCAGCCAGATTTGTGTTGGTTTGTTTTTTCCCTAATCTTGCTCTAAATTGTTTTCCCATTTCCTCCCAAGTATGTAAATTTACAATTGTTTCATCTGGAAACAAACTCAAGAAATTTAGCAAGCTGTGCAGTGTCAGTGAATTGAACACTAAAGTTCACTTAAGAAAGCAAAAAAGACCTAAATAAATGTAGAGTTACATTTATCGCAAATTTGAAACAAGTATCCCGAAGTAAACAATTTTGAAAAACAAGGGAGTTTGAGATTTTACACTACCAGATATCAAGACTCACTACAAAGCCATAGTGAAACAGTGATATGCTAAAGCCACCCTATTATCAGTTTGTGAAAGTCAAATACTGAATTTTTAGAAGTTTTTTTTTATTTTGAAAAGAATACAATCAAACAAAACAAAACAGAGTAAAGTCAATCAAAACAAGGCAATGAACATGGTACATGACTTTTAAACAGGGTAAAAAAGCAATCGGTAAGGCTACCGTAATGCCTCTTGTTATCTGCAGTATACCTGCCCATACCATCAGGGATAAGTAAAATCAAACAAAATACAACAAACTAAAACAGTAGAAACAAAACAAAACATAACAAAACAAAACAAACAAAGCAAAACAATGTAAGCAATACAGAATTTCAAGATATTAGCAGAACAGCATGGCTACTATAATAGTTGTTATCTTCAGATTAGTTGCCAACACCTTCAGACATATTACAATCAAACCATACAGAATAGAGTAAAATCAATCAAGACAAACAATGAAAGCCATACAAGGTTTCTAAACAAGCTAACTGGACATCCTCAATGGCTGCAATTATATATTTTGTTATCTTTAAAATAGCTGTCCATACCATCAAGTATAATAAAATCAAACAAATCAGAATAAAACGAAACTACTCAGAACAATGAATACAATCTGAATTTCAAATCATGATAATAGATTAATAGTGGTCATTTCTTTCCCTTTTTAGATAATTCCTCCCCTTTGACTTTCCCAGTATGTATTGTGCATTTTGGATCCCACTAACACCTTTAGTTTGTTATGCTACGGAGACAACACAAAATTCACCCTTGTGACTGGTCCATTACATCCATGAGCACTATTACCAGTTGCCTCTATCTACCTACAAGAGCCTTGAGGTTATATCTTCCTTTATAGCTGAGCAGGTTTCCACCCCATGAAATCCCACGTCTTTCTTATCCGTTCCACAATTAATGGGCAGGCTACCCCTATTTTTTTTTCTGGCTCCCTGTCACATAGGGCATTGTTCTCTCTCCTTTGACTTTCAGACTATGAATTTTCTGTCTAGCTAAGTGTGTTTCTTGCATAGAGCATATTGATGGATCCTGTCTCCTGATCCACTATGCCTCTGTTTCCTTCTGTTAGTGCCTTGAGGCCCTCTTGCACTGTATTGTCTCTGCCATGCTACTTTCCTGCCATTGGCTCCCTATTTTTCCTCTCCATTCAATCGACTGGCTCCACTTGATGGTCCCCCTCTGACCTTGTTCCTGAGACCATGGTCCTTTTTCTCTCTCTCTAAAATGTCCTTTAGTAATCTTTGTAGGGTTGGTTTGGTGGTCATGAATTCCTTGAGTTGTTCTTTGTCATGGAGGTACCTTGTTTCTCCATTAATTTTGAAAGAAAGTTTTGCAGGGTACATCAGTCTGGGTTGGAAGTTGTTTTCTTTCAGGACTTGCATTACTTCACTCCAGCCTCTTCTTGACTTGATGGTTTGTGTTGAGAAGTCTGCTGTGATTCTGATGGGTTTTCCTTTATAGGTGATCTGTTTCTTTTCTCTGCCAGCTTTTAATATTCTGTTCTTGAGTTCAATTTCTGAGATCTTGATTATTATATGTCTGGGTGTAGATCTGTTTTGGTTATGGCTAGCTGGAGTTCTATATGCCTCACTTATTTGAATGTCATATTCTTTTTTTATGCTTGGGAAGTTTTCAAAAATTATATCTGTAAATAAGGTCCTGATGTCATTTGTCTTGACACCTGCTTCTTCACTCACATTTTAAATTCTTGAATTATGCATCTTTGAGTTGTCCACCAGCTGTTGAATTGTTACTTCCTGAGACCTTGTTATTTTTTAAGAGATCTTTCCTTTCATGGTCATAGGCTGCAATCCTGTCTTCAAGCTTTGAAAGTCTTTCTTTAGTTTCCTTCATGTCAACATGCCAGCTATCGAATGAATGTTTAATTTTCTGGATATCTCTTTGAATCTGTTTCATACATTCTAAATCTCTCTTACGCTGTTCATTCATGGTTTCCTTCATTTTCCTATGCTCCTCTATTTTTTTTATCTGTGTCTTCTTTAGAGATGTTTAGTATTTCTTTTATTATGGTTTTCATTTCTTCTTTTACCTGGGATAGAATTTCTGTTCTAATTTCTCTTATAGCTTCCTGAAGTTGTTTCTTCACTTCAATTGACAGCACTTCAGACGTTTCAGGTGTGCAATTCTCGATCTCCATGTTTTCCTCTTGTGGAATTGCGCTGCTTGGGTTGGACGCCAGAGATTGCCCTCTCCCTCTTTGTCTTGGCATATTCTTGATTTCTTCCACCCCCGAGTAGTGTGGTCCCAGGCACCCCAGCACTGGCCACAACTTCTCCGAAGCTAGGCTGTTTGTCTTTTCTAGCCAGTGCTGACTACGTATATCCGATGTTGGGCGCCTGTGTCTCTGCACTGAGCTGGGCACCAAGCCACCCAAGGTTTGCACGGGAGCAGACCTGGTCAGGCCCTGCGAATCTAAGCTGTTTAGCGATATTGTTTGAAACGCGCATGGGAGCC
>RJWT010001773.1:0-45240 GCA_004365215.1 Cuniculus paca
CCTGACTCCCACACGGTGCTCTGTGGACAAAATCACTATATGTAACCCAGCCTCACGGAGAGGAGAGTTATGTTCTATCTCCTTAAAGTGGGGAAACTACCAAAATCATTATTAATTTTCCTGAATATTAAGTTATTTGTTCTCCTTGATTGAATCATTTGCTTATAACAGTTTGGGTTCCTGGATGTTTATTTTGTATTTTGAGTTACAATCCAATGCTATTTTATTTTGTTTCTGTTTTGAACATGGGAGAAATTTGTTGTCTTTGAGTCCCTCTGAAATAACTCCATCATTGTGCTTATTCTTTCTGCCACTAAAAGTTGTTTCAAATTCATCTTGAATATTTCCTACCCCAGGCTTGAGATGAGTCATTTCTTCATGGTTCCCTGGTTTGTGTTACTGAATAGTAGTATTAGAAATCAAAATCTGGATACTTGGTGGAAACCAAAATTTTTCAGCTTCCTCCAAAACTCTGAATTTTTGTATCAAGACCTAGTAGGTGATAAGCATAAATTCCACAATATTTATTTAGTTCGTTTTGTAATATGAAAATAAGGAGATGCAGAGAATACAATATAGCGAGTACATTGGATGAACTAATCTAATGTGCAACATTAGGAAAGTAGTTAAAAAATACTGTATTTCATTCAAAATTTTTGCTAAATGAGTAGTTATAGATCTTATTGCTTAGAGAAAATGATTAACTATATGAGATGATGAATATTTTAATTTATCCCACTAGAGCAACCATTTTACCATATATATTTTAGAATATCATCTTGTATATATTAAATGTATACATAATTTATTATTTTTAAGTAGAGTACTAGAGAAATTAAAGAATTTTTCAAGTTAAACAGTTGAGGACTAAAGCTAGAATTTAAACTTTGATTATCTGATTCTAGAACTGTGACAGCAATTTATCTCTAGTTTTCTACATGGAAAATTAGAGATAAAATATAACAATGGGTTCACTGAAGCAGAATTTCAAATATTTCTTTTTGTGTTTGCATCTGTGTTATAAGGTTATTTGATCTGTTCATGCAATAATTTTAGGAAGATCCTATGTGGTAAATATTTGATAAACTTTATACTTTGCTGCTAATGATTACCTTTTCTATCTTTTTTACCCACTGCTATAAGCTTATGTCTGTTTCCCATTCTTCGCCCTCCTACCAAGAACAGCCTGAATTGTTCCTAATCTTGGTATTACAGAAACAGTAAATTAATAAGGCAAATCATATACCCATGGGTGCCTATGTTATCAAACACAATGTTTGGTATATGAATGAATTCCTATTAAGTGTTCAAGTTCTTTCTCTTTGTTGTGGACTAATGAAAATTATATGGTAGAGGCACAAGGAAAGAATATTGAAGCAAAAGAGCTACACTTCTGTTTATTAATGGGACTGGTATCCTGGGTTGATTTGCAAACTGTTCTAAATACTCCTTTCTCCTTTTCCCAGAGTCTGTTCTAGCGTCTTTTCCTAGTCTCTTCATCAGGTTTCTGTCCCCATCTGAAGGAGTATGAGTATGCAGGGGAGCATTTATGAGTCCACACTGTCTCCTCTGAAGCACAGAAAAAAAGCTGCATAAAGGGAAAGGGAAGGCATGGCAGGAATCATGGGAGTCACTGGGTCATAATGAGTAGCAACCTCTACCAATGTCATTATTTCCTAAATATTAAATCTAAGTCATACCCAAGCAGCATTAAAAAGCAACTGAGAATCTATGTCTGCTATCATTTCTACCTTACCTTAACACACCTGTTCACAGAACACATATGTGGTTTTTTAGGTTTTCTGTTTTTGTTTTGTTTTTGTTTTTGTTTTACCAAGCAGACTCAGATCCCAGATAACACATCACCATAGAGGGAAAGAGAACACAGTATTTCATTAATGAACTGAGGTTAAGATTTTCTTTTCTTTCAAGTGTCATGTTTAGGGCTTAAACACCTCTGATCTAGAGAAAAAGATCAAAGGATTGCTGGGATGCAGGAGTTCTGTGAGGTCACCCAGCTCAACTTGAATACTTGTAATTCAGGGGAGATGATCACAAGCAGTGCAGGCCCACAGACTCTTGCACTGTTTTCCTGATAAACAGAAGGCATTTTTGGACTAGGTTTACCATGGTCAAATTCAAAGTCTTGTGGTAGCAGGATAAAAACATGGGGTGGGTCAGGATGAACTGGGTTCACATTGAAGAGTGAGCCCTGACTCACTTTTCTGCAATCCACAATCTAGCCAGTGCCAAGTTTGTGAGTGCCCCTTATCTATTCGCCTCTGCAAGGAAGAGCTATCTCTACAGAATTTCTGGAGACCCATGAGGGGCTTCTGATGGCAGCCAGGATTGGTCTTATAAATAAAAAGAATCAATGAAAAAAAAAGTAAAGAAAGAATGAAGAAAAATGAATGAAAAATTTGTACAATTCTAGGGATTTTGGTTTTGTTTTTGCAGGGCTGGGGATCAAACCAGGGACCTAAATATCCAAAGGAAGTCCTCTGCCACTGAGCTATTCCCCCAGTTCTGTACAATTATTCTTGATTAATTTCTCAATATATTGAAGACAAAAAATAAACCAGGAACCCAAAATTGCCACATGTTCTCTTTCATATGTGGAAGCTAAATAAAAATTCATCTTATAAAAATTAAAAGTAGAATATTAGTTACCAGAAGCTGGGAAGGATAAGAGGATGGCTAGAACAAAATTTTGCCTAACAGGAAGAAAATTACATTCAGGTAGAATAAATTCTATTTTTATATAACATAATAGATAACTACTATGGACAAAAAGTTACAAGTATTTCAAAGTACATTAAAGAAATGATTTTCAATATTCCCAACACAAAGAAATGACAAATCTTTGGTGTGGTAGATACGCTAACAACCCTGGTTTGTTTATCTATTATATGCACACATCTATCACATGGTACCCCATGCATATGTACAGATTTTAAATAACAATTGAAAACAAAGAAAGTTGTAGGAGTTGTCAGGTAGTGCTATCTGCTGCCAGCCCAGAATGTACTTCCTGAATCTCTCTTTCTCTGATACTTCTCTAGAATCATAGAGATATAAAAACTGAGTATAATTCAGAGAACCATCTAAAGCAATCCTCGTTTTCTTTCGATGAAAAGTTTATTCATGAGAAATAGAATTCCTTTGTGATATGAATGCAGTCACTATTCCAAACTCATGTTTTCTGGTATTTAGGACTATCCTCATCATCTGCTGTGTCCTTGTTTTGTCTTTCTCCTTTTCATCCTGCAAGCATCTCTAACCACATGCAGAGCTAGTCCTATATTTGTTCCTGTTTCTGCTATATTTGCAACTTAACTTATGGATAGGAACATGGAGTTGCACTGATATCTGGCAGAGCTCTGCCTCATGTGCTGACAAGTATTCTCTGGCCCTGGGCACCCGTCCAACAGCAGGTGCCTCACTCAGCAAAGCTCTCTGAGGTTGCATCTCAAAGGAGGCAGGTGGAGGTCCAACACTGTCTCCCTACTACTTTGAGGTTATGATCTTTCGCCATCGTTTCTCTCACTAGGTGAAAGGAAGGGAGGCTGCCTGTGCCAAGATTTGCAACATAGACATGGGAAGTGGCCACAGGGAGCATCTGCAAAAGCTTAGGGATTCTTAGTTTGATGGATGGGTAAGAAGATGAGATGAGACATTTGAGTACCTCTACATGTTACTATTGTCCATGAATCTGAGTAAGTTGACCTTCAGGTCAGGAGGAAATGTCTATGTTTTCTCAAGTTGAGCATTAACCAAAAGGTGAGATTTAGAGGACCTGAATTTACATCATTATAGGGTTCTTATGGGTCAAATTATGCTTATTTAATAACACACATTTACTTTTTACATTACATATTAATTTTGACACACTGTGTGACTGTTGCATATACGTGAATTGAAGGTAAAGAAAATGGGCTAGTGTTTATAAAAGGTCTTAATGTTAATTACAGATTATAGGTACACAGAGGAATGGTAGGACACAACATAAGATGGATGCAAAAATATAGGAGAGGCATGTGTAAAGGCAGGGAAAAGGAACTGCAAGAATACAGAAGGCTTTGGTAGAAGATATAACAAAAGAGTGTTGAAAAGAATCACATGCTGACCTAACATGCCAAATAAACTTTGAAAATAGGAAAAGGACACCTAAAGATCATTGTAATTGTGTAGCTCTCAGTGCTCCTTAGTCTTTAAGTTGTTAAATTTACTTGAACAGATTTTGACCTTAGAAAATGCTAAATTCTATAATTCTGAGTCATGTTGTAACAGATTTCTACCATCTGTATTAATACAAAGAGTTTAATTAAAACCGAAAGCAGAGTGCAATCCATATAAATGTTATTGTTATCACTTAAGGCTGTATTCACAGAAGTTACATAATTCCCCTGGATCAGATGCTGTACAACTAACTGGACCTTGTCTGAAATAAGAGTGCCTAACATAAAAGGGAACACGACCTGGTTGGAAAAACAAATGAGAGATGTCAGTAATCTTCACTCAAGTCTCTCCAGGTCCAACGTACATTTCTGTGTATTCGAGAATGCCAGCCTGGCTTTCTGGGTTTGACTCCATCTTTCCACCATGTACTATTTGCATAAGGATCTGTCCTGTGCTGTGCTGCTCGGCAATTTCAGAAGTTAAAGTGATTGTTGCTAGTCATCCTTGATTGGATACAGAGGACTGTTGGATCTTCACGAGGCATAATATGTGACGGGCAACTCCTTAGCCAGTTGACTTAGGGAATGCCTGTCTAATTTTCTCCACTACTCTGTAAATGACACTTAGTCACTACCCTGTGTATAGTCAAGACTAACACAATTTAGCTTATTCCCAGAGCTGGTATTGGAGGTGTTTCCATAGAAGAACATACAGTGATCATGATCTGCTAAGTCATAAGCAATATTTGTAAATAATTTTTCTGTAATGAATTTATCCATGTTTTCACTTGATACATTCTGCCTTATTTCTACATTGCCTTTTAGTCAATAATAATTTTCTTGCCATCTAAAGACACTTAGCACTCAAAAGCTCTGCAGTGATAGCCAACAGGATCCCATTCTGTTTGCTGTTTTGGAGCAATGTTGATTGATCGGTCAAGCCTGTAGTAAAAATAAATAAATAAGTACAATTTCTAAAAAATCAGATGTAAGAAAAACAATTTTCTTTTAGTTTTTAAAAATAAAATCCAAATGTCTCATTATTTTGAATGTATGTAGGACATAATAACTCACTTCCAAAGAATAAAATATGAAGAGAAAAAGACCAGCAACTTTCCAATGGAGAAATGTAGTAACCACTACTTTAGTTTATCAAGATCAAAATCAGCAGTGCTAAATCGTGTTGGTTTCACGTAATCCTGGTAGCATATGATGAGAAGGGCATGCTATCTGTCTGGTATTCTTCTCCCAAGCCTGCAACCACAGTATAACTCATAAGCAAACTCACTTTGCAGACATTCCACAGAATGACTGACTAGTACTCTTGAAAACTAAGTCGTGAAACACAGGGGAGTTGGGGAAATTATCATAAATAGGAAGAGATCAATGTGACATGAATAGTAAAAGAGTTATGGAATCCTGAAGTGGAACCTAAAGAAAGACATTAGAAAAACTGATGAAATCTGATTAAGACTGCCTTTTAGTCAGTTGTCATAAAACAATGTTCACTTCTTTGTTTTTGACTGTTATGTCTTAGTGATAGATGTTAACCTACAGGAAACCAGGTGATGGATATAGAACAGTGGTGGTGAACTGTCTTGGTTATTTTTCTCATTGCTGAAACAAAACACCCAAAAAGTTAAAGAGGGAAAAGTTTATTTAGCTCACAGTTTGCACAGGTTTCAGTCCATAATCTGCTGACTCCAAGGCAGGGTAACACATCACAGAAGGGCAACAGTTTATGACTGCAGAAGACAGCAAAAGCAACAAGAGCAAAAGGAGAGACACAAGTCTTTCCCTCCCTTATATTTCATGCAGGCTACTGACCCTAAGGCAAGTGTAGCACTTATACTTCCAATCCCAGCACAAACTCTAGATTTAGCCAACCCCAGAAACCCAGCCCCCCATGACCACATGAGGTGAAGGCAGGACATCTAGACACAAACTATAACACTAACCTATGGCATACAAGCCACAGAAGACTGTATCATCAAAGGCTCTAAAACATTCACCATCTCTGGTATAGGGGGACTCTGTATTTATGACCTAAGCGTGTCCCCATTGGGAAAAGAACTCACTTAGAATACATGCATCTGTATTAGTTTCCCACAGGTGCTATAACAAAGTGCCACAGACTATGTGGTTTAAACAACACAAATATGTTTTCTTACAGTCTCGGATGATTGAAGTCTGAAGTCAAGGCCTCAGCAGGGCTTTTCCTTCTGAAGACTGAGAGAAAGATTTGACCTAGGCTTCTCTCTTTGGTGTGTAGATGTCCATCATCTTACTGTGTGTCTTTTCATCGTTTTTCTTCTATACCAGTCTGTCCCCAAATCAAGTCAGTCATACTGGATGAGAACTCATGCTAGTGCAACTTGATGACCTCTCTAGTGACTATCTCCACATAAAGTCAAATTACCAGGTACTGGGAATTAAGACTCCAACATATATTTTGGGGGTGACATAGAACATTGTAGTATAGTGTCTCAGAGTTCTTTTAGCCTCGTCCTTCTTCTGCAAGTGCCTTGGGCTTCTTCATTTTTATCCCCTATATCTACTATCTCACTAAAGTCCACAACTTTTACCTATAAAGCATTGCCCAAGTCACACACTTCTTTTCCTGTGTGCCTTCATCATTACCACTCCAGTCCAAAGCGGAGTCTCAGTTTACCTAGTCTAAGGAAAAGGCCTTCTTATGTACATCCCCAATTTTGATTTTGCTCTGCCCCAGTCTACAGTTCTTGCTGCAAACGGAGAAGTTTTTCACAGTGCAAACCACCTATGCTTTAAAATCTTTTATTTCTCCCTGTGATTCTGAGAATAAAGGCCAAAATCTCCATCACAGCCTCAGGGCCCTTGGTGTTCTTCCAGCCTCTGAGTCACAACATTAACTGTTTTCTGCCTCATTCTCTCTACTCAAGCTGCAGTCACCCAGTTCTGTTCCTTGGAAAGCAGGGCCTCCGTTCTACCATGGGCCTTTGCTTATGCTGTCTGTACTCACTACCCTGACCATCCTGTCTGCTTATTTACCTTGCCTCTGTCAGCCTTCAGATCTCAGCCAGGGCAGCAGGAATACAACCTGTGTGTTCCACAGGCCAGATAAGCTCCCTTGTGTTGTGTTGCCTGAGCAAACTACATTTTTCCTTCAGAGCATTAATTTTATACTTATGCAATTGCATTATTGATTTCTGTCTCCCTCACTGGACAGGAAGATGCATGAAGTGAGAATGCCATCCTGTTCGCGCTCTACCCCGTGTACAGCGCTAACCACAAGGTTTTACTCAGGGTTCAGTCCTAAATGCTTAAATTAATTAGTACACCTGTAGATTGGCTTTCCATTTATATTACTCATTTTTATATTATATATTCATTATTGAAGTTTTATTTCTTCTCCCAACTTCTTGTATTACTTGATAAATTTGATAATAATTAATTACAGTCAAGGCACTTACGTCAGATAAGTCATATATTTTAAGAAAAAAGAATAAGCCTTTTCGGTGAATGCCCAATCTAGTCAAATTGGAAAACCAAGTTTGCTATGTTAGTCTAAATAGCAACTTACATTTAGGTAATTTGCATACCTTTAATTGACCAATATCTGTAAAATTCATTTTATTGTGATTTCTAAACATTGAGAGAAATTGCCTATAGCTGTATAGCTAAGTATTTTGAAAAGGTGTTAACGTGTACGTAATGAATATAGACTCGCTGTTGATTACTGACTCTAAAGTAAGTGCTCTTTGAACCTTTCCTCCACATCACAGAGAAGCCTTCAGACATTGTGAGAACCCTCACTAGTGTTTCTAACACCAAGAAATTACCAATACCAAATAGGTCCTCCAGGAACTCCCCCACTCCAAGTGACCCTGGTCAAGCAGGGAGTCTCTCTAAATGTACCAACACTACTCCAGGCAGCTTACTCCAGACAGTAAAAGTGCTCTGGACAATTTAATTTATATGGTATGCTAGGGTTTGATTAGATTAACTATATAAAATGATTTTCTTCTGTATGTACTAGCTGCTCATGGAAGAAAGTTTTACTCAAAGCTTAATGTGCCAAATGAGAATTTCAGTTTTAATAAAAGTCCTCAATGTTTAATGCACTGACTTGGTAACTTAAGTGATGAGCACTTAGTCTGTCCAGCCTGTGTTCAGTCAGATGGGTGTTCAATGGGGCAGGTGGACATGCACCTGGCTCTCCTGCAGCTGATGTCCTATGTGGTGGCTCCTCATATGTTGGTCAAGTTTGCTATCAGCTCCTTTTGTTCAAGGGCAATTTCAGAGGCACTGATTCTTGGTCTTTAGGTGTGTTGCTGAAATCCACCCTACTACCCAGAAACATACTTGTCCAACCGGAGACAGGAAAGTCAAGCCCAGCTAAGCCAGAATACCTTCTCTTTAGAAGGCTGTTACGAGAATAGAGACCTGAAACTGTCTGTTCTGGGTTGTTTGTACAGATTTTGAATGGAACTGTTCCATTTTGGTTGAATGTATGTAAGTACATGTGTATGTTTCCACAGAAAGGTGTGGTGTTAATGAAACTGTTCTCTTCCTGAGACCACAGTGAGAATTTGTTCTAATGCATACATCACTGACCTGTGAAAAGCTAAAATAGAGGAGTAAAACAAAAAAAATCAAATGATCGCCGTCTGTTCTGTACATTTGGGTGAGGAAAATATTTTATGTTGAAATACTCTTATCTGTCTCTTAAACAAGCAGGATTTGTTTCATTACATCACCATTTCCTTTTCTATATAATTTGACATTTCAGGGGGAAGTAGGCTAGATGTGTGCTGAGGTGAAGAGTAACCTGACAGGCAGCCAGATCAGGATTAGATCACAGGGTCCCCCTTTCCTCTTTGGGGAAAGCTTGTCCCAATCTCTGTGTAGCGTGGCATGTGCTCACGTGGTCACAGGGATGTGACCTGCATGCTCAGCTCTCAGGGCCTTTGGTGCTGTGGCTTCTTCTCTCCTGCTTTACCTTGACTTCCTCTACACAGTTTTCTGCTCTAGTCCTCATGGTATCTCCTTAGGCACAGGCAATCAAAGGAATTCATATTTAAATGTCAAGCATGCAAATATTTGCTAATCTTTTCCATCTTGTCAAAACATTTTCTTATATGTTGTGGTTGAGCTTTTGAAAAGACCTTTTATGGCAGTTCAAGTTTCACAACACAATTGAGAAAAGACACAGAGGTTGCCCTTATATTCCCTGTTGATCTGCATGCATTACCTTCTCCACTAGCAGGATAAGTTGCCACAGTGGCACATTTATTTAGTGCATGAATATGTGTTGCCACATCGTTGTCACCCAAAGCTTATAGTTTGCATAACAGTTTGGTCTTGGTGCTGGACAATCTGTGGTTTGGACAAATGTATAATAATATGTACTCACCCCTTTCATATCATATAGATTATTTTCAATGCTCTAAAAATCTCCAGGTCTCTATCTATTCATCTCTTTCTCTGTCCCCTACTACTGCCTAGGAGCAACTATCTTTTTGCTGTCTTTATAGTTTTGTATTTTCCAAAATGTCATATAGTTGGAATCCTAAGAGTAGATAGACTTTCAAGTTGATTTTTTTCCTTAGTGTTATGCATTTAAGCTTTCTCTATGTCTTTCCATGGCTTGACAGATGATTTCTTTTCAGTGCTGAAAATGTTGCTTTGTTTTCAAATTAATTTTTGATACATTTTAGATATTCATAATGATCACATGCATTATGAGATATTTGTATCTGTGCATAATATATTTTGATTCTTCTCTGTTCCTCAATCCCCTCCTCTCCCTTCAATGTCTCTTCCTCTCCTTATTCACAAAAGCTTTGTTTCCATTTCACTTCTATTCTCTATTTTTTCCTTTTCCCTTCCTTCCTTCTCCCCTCACCCCTCCCTTATTCCCTTTCCTTTAAACATTTTCCTTTTATTTCTCAATATCTATTATCCATTTTGGTCCTTATTTACCATTGTTTAAAAATATCCATTTATTTACCCCTTGAAGGACTACTTGATTGTCACCAAGCTTTGTCAGTTATGAGCAGAGTTGCTACAAACATCCATAGATGGGTTTTTGTGTAAACATAAGATATCAACTTGCTAGGGTAAATACCGAAGAAAGTGATTACTTGATAACATAGTAGGAACATGTTTAGTTTTGTAACAAAGTGCCAGACCATCTTCTAATGCAACTGTACAATTTTTCATTTCCAACAGCAATGAAGGTCCACACCTTACCAGCCTTTAGTGTTACCAATGTTCTGGATTTGGAGTCTCAGAGTATAGGGCCGTGGGCCATGTATTGTTTTAATCTGTATCCCTGATGCCATAGGGTATGGAATATCTTTTCATATGCTCATTTGCATCTATGCAATCTCTTTTTTGAAGTATTTATTAAGATCATTAGCCGACTTTTTTAATTGAATTATTTCCCTATTTTTGACTTTCATGTGTTCTTTGTATAATTTAGAAAACAATTCTTTTTAAAATGTGTCTTTTGAAATATGTTTTCCTAATCTGGGGCTCTTCTCATTCTTCTGATTGTTCTTAGGTTTTACAGTTGAAAGATGATACTATACTGTTTTTGGTTCTTGTAACCTAGAAGGACCTTAGACATGTCAGTATATGATGTCTTCTTAAAAGACTCAAAATAAGTAAACAGTGTACCTGTCCTGAATGGTTAAAATCCAGTTGAACACTAGCTTAAGCACTTGTCCTTTAGGAATTTAAAGGACAACTTTACTGTTTTCCTTACAACACTCTGGTTTTTCTTTTATTTTTCCATTCTTCTAAATTTAGGCCTAAATTTCCTATTTATTGCCACGGTAAGAACACACATACAATGCTCTCTTATGTTTGTCAACCAATGTGTTTTTTGCTCAGAAAAACAATTTGTTGCAGAACTCTGCCAGCCACACTGACTCCCTATAATACTGCTTACCTGGTAGATATGACAAGGTTACTTCCTGAGGTTATGCTAAGTGGCAAGACATTCATTTACTTAGAAATGTGACAGAAAAGAGAGCCTTAATTTTTATTAAACACTGTTTGGAGGTTGCAACGTTTGCATAAGCTGTTTCTTGGGAGTAATTTATACCATCCTTAACCCTATTCTTGAGGCTGGCATGCTCATGCATAACCGCTGCGGAATATATGCTGCTGTCTTTTACTTCAATGATACTTAACAGATTCTGTCCATCACACATGTGTGACACTGTCTTTCTCCTTCTTTCTCTTGGCAAAAATAAATGACACCCAGAAACTGAAAACCAAGATAGCAAAATAAAAATGTTTTTTAAATGGAATAATTCCAAGAGTGGGCCCAGGGATAAGAAATGAAAGTTGAATGCTATTTGAGTACATCAGGCCTAAACCTGTAAAACCTGCAACTCTTTCAGTGGGAGGATGGTCATGAGGTCTGTGGAATTTTGTCTCGGAGAGGGAGTTGGCAGGAGAGAAGTAACCTCTGGCTTAGGCAGGGCTGGCATTGCAGTCATTCAGAGAAGGCAATTAGCATGGGAGGCGGCAGGCCAGTGGTGCTTTTGTGGTATGGCAGCTACTAATCTAAATTGTGAACTGAAGTGGAGAAACCAGTTTCCACAACCCACAATCATTTACACCTCTAGCAATCAAGAAAGAATATAAGAAGGGAAGCAAAGGAAAACTTTTCTCCCCTTTAGAATCTCCAAAATGCAAAGTGGTTAAAGATTAGAAATCTAAAATCATCAATGGCTGATTAGGAGACTTTGTGCACCACCAATGTCTCTGAAATGCAGTTTCCTCAACAGCAAACTGATAGCATAACCATCACTCACAGAAGTCATACCTGTCCTCTGCTTAGTTCTTCTAGTTTTGTTTTTGTCTATTTATTCAATTGAGTGCTAAGTTAAAAATCAGGATATTTGAGTTTAACTTTCTTTGACAAATTTAATCACTGGTAACATTATTTCTGAATGGTTACAGTAACTGGACTCAAAGAAATCTGTCCGTTTCAGACTGTTCAAACAACTGCTTACACTTTGCCATAATCAACCTGTTCAGTTTTCTTCTACTCAGCCCACTTCTGAAAAGCAGGTTGTTTGGCCTTTGTAGACATTTGAGTTTTTCATATCTGATTTGATCATCATGATCACTTTCAGCAATAGCATCTGTTATCCTGTAACTTTGAGATATTCTTCCTCTTCTGTAGTTATTTATAATCCCATTAATAATTATCCTTGGAAACACAGTCTGTTCAGTTTGCAAACTTCTGAGTTGCACAGTGTATATTAAATTTGTTTTGCACAACGTGAATCATAACATTTGTGTAGTTGCATTTTAATGAACATGTTTGCTTTCTTTGTATTTCTTTTTCACATCATATTTATCAGCTTTTAACAACATCCTCAGTCATGCATTTACCACTCCTCCCAAAGTTCAGAGAATCTAAAGCCTTGTGCAGTGGTGAGTCCTCCCAGATCACAATGAATGCTTTGCCTAAATGCATGTGAGTGGCAGGATTTATTAAAATTTCAATTGACCAGCTGATTTCACTTAGTTCTACAATCTGATTCATTTTAATCCATAGGCACATCTACATGTGCTAATTTGCATGGCCAACACACAGGTGCATATCCATGCATATTTATTTTAAGTAATTTGAGATGTTAATTTTGTAGATATGATAATGCAATTTTAAGTTTAGAAAAATCATGACATGGAAGTCTGGTAGTGTTGGGAGTCTATAATGTTCACTGATACACATATAACCGTATAGAAATGACAAAAAACTCTTCAGTTATACAAAATATATTATTTACGTTAATGTCATTAGTAATTAATTAGCATTCCCTTTGTATGTGAATTTTCACATTATGATACTTTTCTTAGTTTTCTCAAAAGATCAGGAAGATGGTATTTTCTAAAAGTAGAGACAGATAGTTTCCATGAATATGTAACTACCTTTTTTTTAATGTCAGACATTAAGATAGTATAAAGGGAATAAAAATGGAGCTTCTCCAGCTACAGCAAATGGAGCATTCAGAGCTCTCTGACCTTGGAGTCCACTCACCTTTTTCCTGTCCCTGTCCCAGGAGCACCTGAGGGGCCTCAGGAAGCCCAGGGCTCTTCTGTCATCTGTTTGAGTCATTGAGTTAGACAGCACCTGCTGTGCTCTTAGACCAATATTCTGTAAATCTGGATATCATTTGCGTATATTTTGTATTTCCTTTGGATGTAATTCAATGCCAATAAATATTCTTAAGAGTATTTTAACTGTACTTTTTCAAATTAGATAAAAATAATCCTACCACATTAATAAAGTCTTCTTTAGAGTAGATTTCTTATTCTTTGGGGATAGTGAAACAAACAAAAATGACAAATGTGCAGTATATATATATTTTTTGCTCATTTAAAGACTAGCGTTGATGAAAACTATCTTCCCAAATTTGACCCGAAAAATATTGTTTCTCTTACCAGTCCTTCTGTTGCTTTTATCCTGTCATTAAAAAGTTAATGGTGTTCTATCAAGACATATTAACATTTCCCTTAAGCTGGAATGATAGGAAACTACATCTCAAATCTTACATAATCTCTGTTCAGTAATTAGTCTTACATGTTAGAACAGCAGGTAGGCTGTTTTAGGGGACCAAAGAGGCAATGTAAAGCCCATAATGTGACAATGCAATGGAGTAGCAAAAGGGGAGGAGACGAGCCCTAAGAACACTTTTCAAAAAGCACTAGGAGGGTCTCAAAACTAAAAACAACAATTTAATATGTGCCCATCTCAGCCACCAGCAGGTGACATATTACCCTGAGAGCCCAAAGGTTCTTTCTCCCAACAGAGGGATAGGTGCCATGTCAAGGTGGCATTCAGCAAAGAATCCATGGAACTCACTGAAGCATATTATGTGCAAACAAGAGCATCGATTCTGGATGAAAAACATTCCAGCACACAGTCTTGCTTCCCTCTATAAAACTGGGTATATCAATAATTTATTTTCACCAAGCTGTGGGGAAGATATATATTATTGATGAGATCATGTTTTATAGAGTTTCAGAATTTCTGACTCTTCCAGGTCTCTCATCTTCCATGAATTATTATGAAAAGAAAACTCAGAATCTTTCAAGATTCCAGGGCATTACAATAATGATAATAATAATAATAGAATAGACTGAATGCTTTTTACTTCTAGCTTTCCTAGTTCAGTCAACCTTGTGTCCTCCATTTCCCTTTTAATATGTTCCCCTTGCATTGTCTGTTGAAGTGGGATCTAGCAGCCTGTGAAAAGAGAGGATGGTTGCTTTTAAGAGACATTTTCACAGCTTTTTAATAAAAGGAGGAGGGTGGAGAAAAGCATCACTCAGTGAATAGACCTTTGCACCTGTCTTTCCTCCACCCCAATCACGTAAGCAGTGTACAGAGAGAATGAAAAAGACCCTGATTGAGGGACACAGATTAAGGAAGCTCTGTGCCAGGCCTTGTGTTTTATTGACTTTAATCTCTTTTGCTGAAGGATTATGTTGTAGAGATTGTTTGTCATATATTGATCTAGCTTTGTAGATAAATGAAAATGAATTAAAAGTAGTGATACTGGATTTTATTTTTTTTTCTTTTTTTTTTAATACAAGCAGGATATATTTATTAAGAGAGAGAAAGCTTCTGTCTGAGAGAGAGACAGAAGGGGCCCCAAGTGGGTTGCCCATGATACTGGATTTTAACATGGGAACCCATTCCATCCTCAAGCCACTTGAGTATCTTCTGTCATCATATAGAGCAAGAAAGGCAGATCCCACAAGCTCCCCTTTTCCTTCTTGAATGAAAAACTCAAACTTGAAGCATCATTTAGTGCACAACTGTTGCACAAAATAATTTTCTCAAATCATATTTCTCAGCAGCCATTCTGGCTCCCACCTCATTATCTCCAACTGTTCGAAACTGGAGTACAGACTAAGAAGATAGACTTTCCTTTGCAATTCCCTTTGTCTGGATGCTAGAGAGAGCAGTGTGAGCCACAAACTACAGGGGGAGAAGAGTGATTGTTTTTATCTCACTGTCATTTACAGGGCAAATCCATTTCTCTCTGTCTCTGTGTACCCAGTCACCTTCACCCTGCAGCCATGCGAGCCTGTGGGAACCACTGTGCTGTGGATAGCTTGATTCAGGCTCCAGGTGCCCCATCATCAGCTTATATCCAGAGGAAAATAAGTAAATGGAAATTTGTCATATTTTTCTTTGGTCTAGCCTGACCCTAAATTTTAAACCCCTTTGTTATGCACATTCATAGATTATAGCTGCAGTCAAACATCTAACCCCTTTTTTCCTGGTAGTCAAGTTTGAATCTTAAAGATATCCCAAATTGCTCAATATAAACAATCCCAAAGCCCAGGAAAAAGTGGGGCAGAGAATAATTAAACATCTGTCAAGTGTTTTTCCATTTCAGTATTCTTTTTCCTACTTAGTGAGATCTTCACCTCAACTATACACTAACAATCTACTAAAAGTCATGCACGACAGATGTGTGACCATCCATGCAGATCAGGTGGGAAGGCTTGGTCTGAAAACCTTTCTGGCTTTGACACCCTTCATAACTTCACACAGTTGCGTGGCTGTCCTTTTCATGGCTCTGTCCTTGTAGATGATTTAATTTACAAGGAACCCAAGATCAGCAGTTGTATGAGTAAATAAATTAATTACTTAATGTAATTTGTTAATCATAAATCTTACACCCGCCACATTTTTAGAAAATCAATAAATATTTTCCTTGAATAATACCCTCATTTTCAAAACTTGAGAATGCTATGGCTGACAGCAGCAAGGCCCCTCATGAGCTTAAAAACATTAGTCAGCAAGACAGGCTTTACCCAGCTGAGAAAGATCTCACCCTCTATTTTAATCCATCTATTTTTTCATACCTTCTCTTCCTCTTTCTCTTCCTCATGTCTGCTAGTGTACCTGTGCTGACTACAACTAGCAGATCTTACCAGGGAAAGGGCACTTTTTTGAGGCTTTAATGAGTTTCTATATCTGTAGAACAAAATCAAGAGACTGTCTGGATATGCAACACCTGACTGACCCTCCTTTCCTGAGGCCGAAATGCATTTTTCCAGGTTGACAACAAACTTCACTGATTTATTAGTAGATTTCATACTTTAAATTATATCAATATTTGTTTTATTTAGATATAAATATTCTAAAGGAAGGGAGGGAATTTTTGTTACCCCAGGATCTTAAAAATAATCACTTGACCAATGATTTAAAAATATGTTTTCCCAAGTAAAGTATTTTCACTTAGGAAATCCCCCCTAAAAATATCATAGTGACTTGAATGAGATTTAGGGTTGGAACAGTGACCTCGAGTCCAGTTTATGAGTTATATATTGTATTTGAAGACAGCAATGACCATATTCATACCATGAAAAGTACGTGGATTAACATAGTTAAGTGTTAAGGTTTATATCTAGGTGGCCCCCCACAAGCCTCATGTAGTCGTGGAAGCAGTTGTATCTAGCATTTGTGATTGATTCCTTGTCTAGTGCTGGTATTGGCAGTGTGAGTTCTGCACCCACCCAGGGGTGGAGCCGACATATGGTATAAGGTGGAGAAGGAGGCGGGTTTTTCACTTTTTTTGTGAGGTTTGTGCTTGCTGCTTGCAGCCGCTGTGAACAGCTGCCCCCCCAGCCATGCCACCCTGCCTTGGAATCAGCTAAGTATAGACTGAAACCCCCAAAACTGTAAGAAATAAACCTCTCCTTCCTTCACATTGGGCGTCAGGTATTTTGTCTCAACAATGAGAAAAAAGTAACCAAGACATTAAGCGTGATATGACTTGTAATGGAGCCTGGTTTCTAGGTTGGAGAGGTGAGGAACTGTGCTAGGCTTCTGATGTCAGCTCATGAGAACGGTAAAATAAACAGGTTCAATACTAATAACCAACTGGTCAGTTGGGCAGCTATAGGAATGGAGATATATTATAAGAGACCTAGTGGACGGTCAGGACTTTCATCACTACCCAGCAGAGCACCTGTGGACTGTCACTCTAATGGACTTCCTAGCAAAGAGCCCTCCCAACTCCTATGTGCCACAGGCTCCTTCTGCAGTTTAGTAAAACCAACAGGCCCATTTTCAGAGGACTTTTTAATGAATGAACAAAAATACAGACTTCAGACTTGTATTTCTGAGACTACAGAGTAGATGTGCTTCTCCTTCTCACTAAGTTTATCTAACTACGAATGCTATATATGACAAACATATGAAGATAGACAGTAGACAGAACCAGACAGTTTATCTAGGTACCTGGAGACCAAAAGATTGACATTGCTGAAAGTTCTTAGGTTTTCTTTTTGCCTCAGCCATCCCAGATTTGGAGGGGAAGATGTCAGCAACCTGAGAATGTCAACAGTACAGGCAAAACCAAAAACTAATCCCTAAAAGTGTATGTTCTTTCTAAACAAGCAATGAGGAAAGAGGCATCTTTTAAGACAGAACACCTAGAAAATAACTGCTCTATTCTGGCTGACACCACAGGAAAATTCATAGCCAAACTCCTACCCTTTCTAGCAGAAGCTGAAGAGAATAGAAAAACTAAATTTCTATTTTCACCAGGCTAGAATGAGGTGCCCCAACCTACCCGGTTGGAGTAGACAGAGAAGGCTGAATAAGGCAATGAGAATTCTACCTGCACCTGGATTTGACAAGTATTCCTGAGTCTCCTTACTGCAGATATATTATAAGAGACCTAGTGGACAGTCAGGACTTTCATCAGTACCCAGCATTGACAGGGCACTCAGGAGAAACAAGGGAAGCAGTGCAGAGGCACTTCCAGCCTTCCCACATGGAGATTTATCAGCTGGAACAGACAACTGGCACTTACAGGGAGCCCATTTTTCTTTTAGTTTCAGTAGAATCCTAATCAGGAACCTGAATTTCTACCCCCACCTGGCAGTAATTCAGTTCCAGTCTTTGCATGATGAGGTCGTGTCAGAGGAAACCAGCGAAAAACAGGTTTTAAAAAATCTTGTATCTCAACAAAATACTCAAATGTCTGTATGTAAATTATTCTCCATACCAAGGACCAGGAAAATGTCAACTGGAATAAAAAAGACTAGTACTAACATTAGATTATCTGGGAAAGTTTTTAAAGCAGTCATCATAATAAATGATTTAATGATAATTAGTAGCACACTATAAATCAGTGTAGAATCTCAGCAAAGAAATACTGGCTATTAACAAATAACTAACTGATACAGAAAAACAAGCAAGTAGAAATTTTACCACTGAGAAGTTACAATGATGAAAAATTTGAAAACCTCAGTGGATAGGTTAAGATCAGATAGAGCTGCATGTGTGAACTGGAATTTTGCTATTAGTAACCGTGATTTCTGGTAAAGATCCAGGAGATTTGCCATATAATAAAAATTTATATCCAGATTAGACTTTACTCATTAATAGATCCAAATATATTGTCAATTTATAGAATTTTAAAAACCATGAATACTTGACTTTATATTTACCAATTGATGTGTTAGGGTCTTAACTTATTGGGAAATGATTCCATCATTTTATGAATAGCTATTAAGTTGGGATGACATTATGTGTAAATTTAGTTTTTCCATAAAATTGTTAGTTGCATTCATTATTGAAGGAAATGCTAAATTCTTTGACAGCTTACTGATAATAGTGATGTAAGTTTTATTTTCACTGTCAAGTTCATGAATCTCCTGTTTAAGACCCCTGAAGTAGGCAGTGAATCTGACTACGCAGAAGACCTTGCTCCAACTGAAGGGTTACCTTCAAGATTGAATTTAGTTGTCCTTGTCCATCTAAAAGTTTGGTCAGTAAAGAATTTGCTTCTATTTGTCAGATTTTATTTTACCCTACTATTTTTGTCCATATTTGTAGCATTAATTGACAGCATTCCTTGTTTACCAGCCAGGATTTGATTTTCGGCTGTGGCTTGCTAAGAAGAGCACACACGTAAAGGTGACTGGTGTGCGGGTGTGCATGTGTGCATCTTTTAAATTTGCTCATTGATCCACATGGTAGGATGTACAGACAATTGTGTGGAAAGTCTCTGCAATGGTAAAAGGAGAAGCATCCTGCATGTTATAGGTGTGTCTCTTCTTAGTACACTATTTCCAAATCACTTTCTTTTATCCAAATGGGAACAAATTTTAGAAGCAGTAACAGATGGGAAAACCAAATTATAGTACTTGAGAACCCAGAGGTGTCACTGCTGCCACATACATTTCCCGCTGTATTGGCTGTTTTGTCTCATTTTTCAGCCTGTGTGTTTCACATCATTTGAGAGTCTCCGTTTTGAGGAAATCTGAAGCAATGGAAAACTCTGTCCTCACCAGAATCTTGTCCAAATCATGCTCCTCAGTTTGCTCTCCTCCTATCTTATTAATGCAGCTGTGAGTACATTTCTAGAACTCTTCACCTGACACAGGGATGAGGGATCAGGTGCCAGGTAGGATAATCAATCTAGAGGGCTTTTAGCCGCGCATCCTGCCACTGTTTGACAGCATGTCTCCGTCAAGGAGACTGTCTTCCTTAGATCAATAAATCAATCAGTTCTTTTTACATCTTATGAAGCAGTCCTCACACCGGTGTCACTCAGGCTGCACCACACACAAATGGAGAATTGCAGTCGCAGTCAGCCCAAGCCGTCCCCATTCACATTCTATCCCATAATAGCATATCCTTCCCCAGAATCAATTCCCAGCACAGTGGTGATGGATCAAAGTCCAGTTCTTCATTCCTCTGAACTGAGGAATCAATCTGCCTAGTGCCAGATTTTTAGTGTGCTTATTTAAATTTTTTATTAGACCATGTTTGCAGTATATAATGATTACACTCATTATGGGGAGTTGCTGTATGTGCGTAACACATTTAATTCACTTTTTATCTCTGTCCCCTTTCCTCTCTCTCCCTTCCCATGATCTCTATGTCCCCTTTTCTTTTGATAAAGATATATCACCCTGTTTTATATTACCTTTCATTTTGCTCTTTAATTTATTTATATTTTGGGTTTCTCATATATGAGAAATTGTGTAATATTTAAGCCTGTGTGTCTGATTTATTGCACTTAACATTCTGTCTGACGATACATCTATTTTCCTAAAAATGACTCAAGTTTATCCTTATTTAAAATAAATCACATCTGTAAGTCAAAGGAGAAAAATTGCGTTTATGACTAGAAATGATCAAAGAGGACAATAAAGGTTTTACCTAATGATGGCAGGCTTTCTTGTTTTACCAACAGGAATCTTAGGACTCTTACAGTCTATCAACCTTGGAAAAATTTTAGAGATTACCCACTGGACCTAAATCAGGTGTTTAAGTGCACCAAAGTGTTCGGCTGTCTTGTTTGCTTGGGGATGGGGTGAGCAGTGGGAGTCACCCAGAAAAAAAGCTACATTATTTGATTCAGATGTTGAAACTAAGATTTAATTTAAAACAGTTGGCTGTACTCAAGGTAGAGGGGGATGGTTAAAAAGTAATCATTTAAATAATATCTGGTGTTCTCATATTATAGATGTATCTAAAATCAACTATTTAAAACCACAGCACTGATAAGTGGGAAAACTGAGCTAAGACCCCTCCTCCAAGATACAACTATATATATAGTATGTCTTTCTAGTGAGTGGCTTTGGCTGTTTGATTTTCCTAAACAGGGTGACTTCCCTTGAGAAGCAGTACGGCTAACCAGTTCCAGCTATAGGGCAGGGTTCTTAGAAGGGAGTTCTTGGCTGGTACTCATTGTTATTCCATATCTGATCACCCCCATTTCATTATCAGTAGCAGCAGGTTTGATCTAGTGAGTTGAATGCATGGTTTTGGAGGCCAGAATGATACAGAAATGAAGCCTGTCCCTCCCCACTCAGTATACACAGCCTTATAAGACAGGAGCTCTCAGTGGTTCTGGTTAACAGAATTAGCTCTAGAATCAGAATGTCAGAGTACAAATCTGGCCCAACTCTTACTATCTAGCCTTAGGAAAATGACATAAACTCTCTGGAGATCAGTATCTTTGTCTTCCAGGCTATGAGCTAGGATCCAAAATTATGGTAGATGTTTAATGTTTTAAAAAATTTAGTACATTAAAAGATACATTGCAATTAATCCCTCTTAAAATACTCTCCCTTACTTTGAACACAACTATCCCACCATTCCTGTCACTTTCTGAAGCAGTTCTAGAAATTCTCTTTCTTAAGTGTCTTTAGTTATGCAGTTTTCCTTACCTTAATATCCTGAATTTATCCTAACTGTCTACCTCAGAACTGACACGTTGACTTTGGGGAAGAGCCAGAATTCACAAGGTGCCACATCAAGGAATGAGGTGAATAAGGACACATCATTATGTCTCTATGAGCCTGATTTCCCCTTGGCCAGCACTTGGCCAGCAACATTTACTGAATTTTTCATCACACTGCATAAAGACAAGGAAAACGACTTCCAAAACTGCTTCAGAAAGTAGAAAGATACGTATAAGTACTAGTTCACCATGATGAATATATTTGTTATATATGGCAAGCATGCACTATTAAAGAAAGTGCCAGAAATAAGTATGATTTAATAAGAAATTTTTAAATTTTCGATAAGTATGATCAAAGTAAGGAGGTGTATTTTGGGGAGTTGGTCTAAAGACAATGTGCTTTCTACTGGATTTTTTAAAAATATAAACATTTACCATATATTTTGACCAATCCTCATGTAATGCCTGACATAGCTAGCATATGTAAAGCTAGTGTATGTAAAGCCATCATGGTGGAGTCTGAGTGTAGTTTACTATCCTTTCTCTTGTTGTCCATGAGTGTTGCTGTGTTCTCAACGGCTGAATGAACTCTGTGTCATGACACCAGTTTTGAACTCATGGTTTGGTATCAGTCTCACTTTTCTTAGGCTCCAAAACAGTACGTCTCAAATTAAAAAAAAATGAAAAAGGAAATGTAAACACCATATTCTTTTCAATCACTGACAATTCCCATCATCCTTTCTCACAAAGAAATACAGCTTCAGACTTTCACTGCGGGCAGCAATAAATAACCAGTGCTTGCGAGGACTGTGAGGGGGTTTAATTAGTTGTGCTGTGGATACACAGTTCTGGCCTCGTGGTCATTCTTTATTAACAGTTACGCACCTCTGAAAGAGCTGTGCATCTCTCAGCATCACAGGGGCCCACGACTTAACTCAGCCTACTTCCTCCAGAAAAGTAAGAAAAAGTACATTTAAAAATATATTTGATCATTTTTTATGCCTAGATCTTGTAACCTGAACAACTACTTCTATGATAACAATATGGAATGTATTAACTAGTGTTAATTTCTTACTGTTGTTTTGTTTTGTTCTGTTCTGTTTTTGTTTTTTTCTTTGAAATTCTGTATTATTTCTACCCTTTCTTCTGTTTTGTTTTTTTAAATAATATATATATATATTTGAAACTAATTTTCTGTGAGCGATTTCCTGATACTCTTTGTAATAGTCAATAATAACTCATTAAGATGTGTGTCTGTTTGTGTATGAGACAGAAAGAGAGACAGAGAGTGCTTGAAGAGAGAAACAGCTTTACTACTATGTCTAAGAATCTGTCCTAGATAGAGTAATAATTTATACATTGCACATTTGAAATGGAAAGAAAAAATATGACATTCTATCCTTTTTATCACAGAAGAGTCTAGTTCGAGATAAAATCCAAAAGCAAGGCTAGATATTACTTGGCCAATAATTTGGGGAAAAGAAGGACAAAACTCCTACTATGAAGAGCCAAAAGGAACTTTTCCTTTACATGATACTCTCCCACATTAGGGCCAGAAGAAACTTTGAAGTTTATCTGACCCATTCTTTCTTCCTATTACTCCTTTCTCAGAAAGGTAAAACTTGCGTTGCTTATTAGAGGCAGAATTGGAAATGGACTCAACTGCCGTGATTTTTAGCCTAGGGCTCTTAAAGTTATGATGTTATCTCTCCAAGCAGACATTTGTCCACATAGCCATTAGGATTATCCAAACCCATATTGCAGTGACAGCCTGCTAAAATGAGCATTTAAACTGATAATGATAGTTCATTTCATATGGGCAATAAAATAGCAATAACTGTCTTTAACTTCTTGGTTGAAGCCAGACCTATAATCTGAAGATAAATAGCTTTGCATGCTTTTACCAATCTCCTGAGCAAACCAGTCTCCCTTGTTCCTTCACTCATGAACAGCATATGCTTAATTTTCAGATTAATGAAATGATTTCAAGGAGATAAATACATATGATGTATTTAGTCAATTGTTATTAAGTGGCTCCTTATAATCCTAATGTTGTTATGTATCTGCCTGCTTATGTTTTCATTTCCTAATTGTACCTCCTCTCCAAATCAGACACATTTGTATCAGGTTCCACTATATTCCCCCTTGAATACTACAACTGCCAAACAAATTGTTTCAATTACGGAAACATTTTCTTAAAATTAAATTATGTATACAAGTTTATATGCCCAGTTCCTCTACAGTTACAAGCATGGACCTCATAGAGTATATTCAGGGTGCTCTGACATACCATATTGGTTCCAGTGTAAGACCCATGTGCATCAAAAATTTTTTTTATTATGTTAAATGCTAACTCTCCTATTTATAGTGTCCTCAGCACTTTAACGAGGTATGCCCTGCTAAATATTTCTCTAGAGCATGATTGGTTATTTGTAGTTTTTCTATCTTCATATAATCATAAAAGTAACCTAAATATTCTATTTCTTAAAGTATTGACTTTAGGTTAAAAAAAAGTGACATATCTTTACTTTTTATAAAATAGTAAATATTTGTGTGTTTTGTGATAGTATCACATGTAACACAGCTTTTAATGTGTTATAAAAGTAAGGTGTGCTATAAGAATCCAATGTTATAATAGGTGCATAAGGCATATTTTGCTTTCTTTATGTTGTTGTTATTATTGTTGTTGTTTTTTTATTTGCCTTAAAAACCAGAACATACACAGGATGAGTTAAAGCCAAATCATAGTTTCTGCCTCAAAAAAACTTAAAATTGAATGAAAAAGACAATTTAACCCCCCCAAAATGAAATTGGTTAAAAACACTGCAAGATATTATTACATATAAATTATGCATGTAACATATTGTTACATATAATATATTACATGTAAGTGCTTACTTGTACCTTACAGATAAATCTTGGTGAAGAACAGTAAATGCGTTATTGAAAATTGAGGTGATAATACTTAATTGAAGGCTCTGGGCTGAGAGCTGCCTGATGATGAAGGCTAGTGTCCAAGAATAAACTGTATTATGGTTCACAAATGTTCACCGTTTTTCCCTGGAGGGGGATAATACTTCATTTACCTATTAGTAAGAGCTTTGGCTGTGTGATTTTTCTCTGGCCAATTAAATGAGTGCCTGTTCCAGGAGGTAAACCTTGAGATTCAGTGTATGCTTTGTTATTATCTTTCTCCTTTCTGCCACACAGTGGTTAATGTTGCAGATGAAGGCTATTTTGTGGAATAGAACCACAGCCAACCTATCAAAGGCTTGTAGCAAGGAAGGAAATAAACCACTTTTCAATGTTGTGGGACATTCTGACTTTGGGATCATTTATTACTGCAATATGAACTACATTATCCTAACTACAACAGATAGGTAGAAGCGGGTGCTCAAGGTAGGTGAGAAAATGGGAATTAAGCAATCAGCAATCAGGTGTTCTTTAAGTAAAGTGAGGAGACCATTCTAACCTCATAGAGAGTGTTCAGTAAAAAATAGTGGTAAATTTTAATGCGAGTGGGACTACAGATAGACTAACTTTGGTCTTGAAATAAAGCATTCGAGTTGTATGAAGTTCAGTACTACATATTTTTCTCCTTTACATTCCTGTCTCCTAGATTGTGGTAATTATTTACTAATGTCTTATTGAATTTGTAGTATGAATTCAGTTGTTGCTATGATCCACAATGAAATTTGAGTCTGTAAAGTTCCATGAGGAAAAAAATAAAACACACACCTATGACTTTTAATTTTGATCTACTACGAAGAATGAGAACAATGATAAGTTACCAAAAATAGAATTTTATAGATAACTATGCTAGAATTATTTGGAAAACAATTTTAAGTATTGTTATGATAATTTACAGACTAAAAAATGCATCCTGGCAAACTCTTTCTGCTTCTGCTAATCACATGAAGGTACACTGTAGAATGCAAATATTTGTTTGTGTTTTATAATTAAAAGAGTTGTCGAGGATATTAAGAGATAATACTATGCCCAATATACTGTCACTTGAAGGACATTTGCCATCTGGCCAGTCTGTCAATCTTCCCCGCCAAGCTGACTGGCGGTCAGCAGCCACCCCTGCTCCTTGCGGACTGGAGTCACTTGTCCCAGTTATAAGCACGCTGAAACCACTCAGTTCTTCTTCTTTGAGATTTTTCAGGTCTGGAGTATTTTGAACTTATAAAAATTCTGGGTAATACTCGTACAGCCCCCACTAGTTCTGTCTTTAATCCATCATTAAACTGAGGAATCTCCGAAGCTGTAATTCCGGCCTGAATAAGTTCTTTACACACACCAAAACAATTTCCTTTATGTCCACAGCAACCTTCCTTATTAAGATGATATTAGATCCAGGGACTCATAATGTTGCACTTAACTCAGCATCTGCTTCATCTCATGCTATGCTTTTTTCTCTGTGTCAAAAATAAATTAATTCAATTCGGAATTCAATTCAGTAGCCAACAGTAAAAGTGCGCTGAACTCCATCAGCAGCAAGAAGAAATGCCACTTCAGGCCCACACACTGCTTCCCTACAGAGCAGTAGCATCAAACAGCCGAGCAGGTTTCTGCTTGTATGTGCCTATGTGATGCTTCTGCTATTGATTCCTTCTTTACTGAATTACTTTTTCTTGTGAAAACAAGAGGGTAGCAAATGTATTCAGCTCCTCAGAGAAGGATACTCTTTATTAATATTACATGTTTTACAGGTATGGATCTGTGTGTCTCCATATGGCATGAGGAAGGGAAATAGGGAATAGTATGCATTCTATGCATTGGCTCTAGGCATCCGACCGAAGAGAGATACAAGCCACTACTTTCAGTCTGCACCTGGACCATCTGCAGGATGACTCCTGAGTGTCCTAGCAGAAAGGTCACATGTCCGAGTGTGGGACCCCAAAGCCTGATTGGCTCGAGGGTCAGAAGAGATGCAGAATCTTGGCGTGGAGTCCTCCCTGGAGATGTGAGATATTGTGTCAGTGTGCACGCTCTCAGATTTCTGGCAACCTGCCGTTCAATACCAGTGATTTAGAATTTTTGCTTTTCTTTGTGCTGACCCATTCAGAGAATAAAATTGGCACTCATGATATTCAGGGAAATGCCTGTGGTCTCCAGCAGCCTCTCCAGAGGTGGCACAGCACCCATACACCATAGAGAAGGGGCACACCCTCTACTGCAACAGAGGATACCCCTCCGGGTCCTGGTATGTCCCTCTCCTGTCTCTGTCCCTGCAAGTAAAATATTAGTACCACATCAAACAAAAACAAAGTAAATGTGAGAAAAAGAGGCAAAATAAGTACTCTTCAAACTTATTTGATCTGTGTCATGCAGAAAAGTGTTTATTGTTACTCTATATGGAAAGTTCATCATGTAGTTCAGCATAAAATAGAACCAAAACAGTGTTCTCTAGCAGCTCTAATAAACTGAGAATCAGCAGATCCATGTTAGAAGTTCAGATTCACCATCCAATAGCACTGCAACCTTAGGTACATTTCTACTTTCAATCACTGAATTATAAAAATCTTATCTTCACCATCCAATTAAAAGCTCATGCAAAAGTCATTTGTGAGTGTATAAATATAGTTCACAAGGTTGAGCTATGTGTACATTTGGAGAGGGCACAGTCTATAGCATAAAATATCCTTTTAGACAGAAAAATACACCAGCTGTACCATGAACAGTGTGGATTGATGAGGTATTCATGTGAGATGATATGAAGATGTCTTTCTAGTGCTTGAAAAAATACTTTCTTCCTTTCTTTTCCTTTCCTTTTATTTTTCTAATTTTAATCACAGCCTTTTTTATTTCCTCAATGCCCCTTTGTTTAATCAGTATTTATCTTCCATTCACCCTAAACAAAACATAAGAGATTTCAGGATATAATATTTTCAAACAAGCTGTATTGCCTTTTCATATTAAAAAAAGAAAAGAAAAGAAAAAAACTCTCCTCCTTTAAAGAGGGCAATAATGACTTACTTTAATTTGATGTTATCACTGAGTATAATTCTGACAACCCAAAATGCAACTAAAACCATTCTGGTAAGTACATAAAGGAATTCTTTTTTTTTTTTTTTTTTTGAGATCATGACAAGTGAGTGGGCTGGGAAGAAGGGAGATGACAATAAAAGAACTTTGCAGATAATCCCATTTTTAAAAACTCTCCTCTAAGAAGTAGAAACTATGATATAGATCATGAATATTTAAAAATTGTCTAGGTGGGGGAAAGAACAAGGCCTCACCATGAAGCAAGCCCTCCCTGTGAACAAGTGCCATGCGTAGGCTACCTCCGGCAGGGACACAACCAAACCACAGCCCCTTCTGGTGCACGGGCAGGCAAACAAGAAGAACCAATCCCCCCCACCCCCACTCCCCATAGCGACCAGCTGATCTGGAGAAACACAGGCTGTGATGATAGCTATTAAGGTGAAATGCAATTTGATGCTTGTGGTGCTTTGCTGTTTCACTGACCTTGCAGGTCTAGGGCCAGTGGTCTGATCATCTGTTCAGAGGATAGCAGTACACAGTGTGGCATCTATTGGGAATCTCCTTCTGAGGGTGGCAGCAATTGTTGATTCCCTATTGTCTTTTTTTGAAGTCCTGTGTTGTTTTCATTGTTTTGTTGGGTTGGGTTTTATTCTCCTTTGTTTTGTTTGATTTTGCTACATCCAGTGGCATGAGCAGCTGTTTCAAAAGTAGCAAGATATATTATGGTAGCCATTTTGGATTTACTATTGTCTTGTTTTAAAGTCCTTCATTGCACCCATTGTTTTGTTTTTATTGTTTCTATTCTATTCTTTTCTTTTTGATTTTTATTATGTCCAATGGTATCTGCAGCTGTTTTGAAAACAACAAAAGGCATTATGGTAACTGTTGTTGATTTTATAATGTTTTTAAGTCCTGTATCACTTACACTGTTTTGTTTTGATTGGTTTTATTCTGTTTTATTTTCCTTGGTTTTATCCTCTTTAAAATAAAATTTTAAAAAATTGTCTAGTGAGAATTTCACAGTATTTCCACATGGTCAAGAAGCAGGATGACAATGCATGGCCCACCACCCCACACCATGAGCATCCCCTGAGAACTTGCACTATCTCACACGCCAGTCCAGACCTACTGAATCAATTTCCATCTGTTTGAATGAGCTTTGCATGTGTTTCTGATGCAACCAAAACCAATGAGCTAGACAAATGGCATTTGGCCCTGACTTAATTTAACTCCATTACATCATTTAGAGGGTCTCTTTTCCCAAAGAAAATGAGAAATTTGTACTCAAGCTATTGTTATGTTAGCACTCAAGGGTTCTCTTTAATGTGTGGATGGTAAATGCATTGTTCATGAGTGGGAGGAGATTCTTCTAGACTCTGGAGCATTTCTTTAAATCTTGTGGAATTCCACAAGTCATTACAAGAATCCATGCCATGGCTTAAACCTTGTATATATTGATAGAGCATCCTTCTGTCCTTCTCATCACCTGCACTTCTCACTTCACCAGCTGACTGAAAAACAAAAATGAGTTCAATTCTCAACAATTAGGGACATCTTTTTTATTTACAAGAAAGAATATACCTGTATGCTTTTAGCTTCCAGGAGACCTAGAGAAAGGAGATCAGCAGGACTCGAACCACAGGCAGTCATCACTGTGCATCAGAAACCTTTCCTTTTTCCTCTAGGGAAGCTCTATCAATGGCCCCTGGAGATTTGGTGCCAACTAGAAAGTTTGAACTTTCTGAAGTTTAAGTGTATGTCCTTCTGAATCAGTGCTCTCATTCTTAAACTTTCACCTTTCTTCAGGAGAAAAAAAAATATTTTGGAGGAATCAGGTTGAGTTGGTGTTAAGGGAGGAAGGAGGAATTGTGGGAAGGAACTGCTTGATTGTGGTTTCAATCACAGTTGGGATAGAGGGAATCAGAAGGATAGAAAAGGGTAAAGATAGGCTAAGTCTCACAAGATAGAGACTAACTTGAGGGGAAAAGGAGTCATGAGAAAAGATTGCAGATGACCTTGCATTTGTCTTATCTATATTTTTGTATGCCAAGTTACTGATCACTGTAACATTTGAAAACCACAACTGTGTAGCTTAAATGAACTAAGGGCATTTTTAAAGGACATTTTTTTTTCCTTTAGTTACAATATCTCTGACTTAACACTGTAATCACCATATATGAGTTTGACCTCTTGCACAATTAGATGCACACTGTCAAAATGAAAATATATATACTTTGGATTTGTATCACTCATCAAATAAATTATAAAAGTGATAATAATTAGATTATGATGATCATTAAGTAGCACCTATATTTTGAGTTGCAGCTATATGATAGGTCTTATACCAACAATGCAATAAATTAACATTTATGACTTCAGTTTACAGGTAAAGAAATTGAGGGTTGAGCAATTGGTCAGTGTCACATAGCAACATCCCCACCCCATAGGCGGACATGCCCCAGTACCTGAGTATAAATTGGTATACCAAGGTTTCAAACACAGATACGGCTCCACCATAGGAGATTTTGCAGGTATAGTGAGCTGCCTCGTTTGAAGAAGAGGTACTTCCTGAATGAAAGTGCAGTGGTTTACATTCACTTTTATTGTTATTGTTCTACGATAGAACATGGGAATAAAAGGGTACATATCAAGCACATGGGTTTTATCTGAATGAATTGAGCAAAAGCATAGCAGTGCCATTAAGTAAAATTTTTTTTATTAAGTAACATTTTTAGAAACTTTTATTTCAATGAATCAGCCCCTTAATTGAGGCAAATTCAAATCAGCATAGTCATTTTGATACAGTCGTTTGAGTGTATTAGTCTCTTACATATAATTAGTGTTTCTAGGACTTTGCCTATTTTTTTCTAAACAGACATTATTCAAAGCATCTGATCCCACTCCAAAAATATTTATAGCCTTCACAATCTTGGCTTTACCCCCTACAATTCATCCTACCCACCATGGGGCTAGAGTAATCACTCTGAACATACTATTTAACCTACTTGATTTTGCAAATGCTGAGCATTTATTCTACTGAATGACTTCCTAGTTTACATATCTTTAGAGATAGCATACATTTTTCTCTGCTACACAAAATAAGCTCTACTAAAAGTCTGTCTTTTTTTTGTTTGTTTGTTTTTAGTTTTTTGGTACCTGGGATCAAACTTGCAACTTCTCACTTGCCAAGCAGGCACTTATGCCACTGAGCTAAATCCCCAGTCCTCAAGTCTGTCATCTTTTAAAGTGAATTTGATTTTCTCTAGCTTCCCATCATATGTCTTTTATCCATATAAAGATTTTCTTTATATGCATTTCTTTAAGATATATGTAGAGTTCTATCCTCCTTAACCCTGAAAGTCATCCACATTCCAAGGAGGCCCATGTGTGTTCTTCCAGTTTAGATAGATTTTAGACATGATTCTCATCTTATTTTTTCAACAATTTTTGGAAAATATTATCTAGGTTTAGATCATGCTGCTTATAGTAATTTCTCTCACTTGTTTTGTTACTTTAGCATTAGTATTCTTTCTCAACTGAAATGTTGCCTCCATACAATATTTTATAATAGAGATTTCAGAGCCTTAATGTATTGTATATGAATCTCCTTAAAAATACCCAAGTTTCTCATTAAGAAGTCTGGAATGGGACCTAAGAGTTTTACTATGGTTTAGATCTAAAATGTCCCTCAAAGTGTTATGAGTTGGGAAGGCAATTGGACCATAGCGGGCACCACATTCATCAGTGGGTTCACCCCTTGATAAATTTATTAGCTGAAAGTGTTGTAGGAGGTAGGGCTTGATGAGAAGTGTATTGCTGGGGTGAGACCTGGAAGGTTGTTTTATTGTCCACAGCTGCTCCCTTCTCTTTCTGCTTCCTAGCTACGGTAAGTTAGGCAGCTCTCCTCCACTGCATCCTTCCGCCGTGTAGTTTCTGCCTTGGGGTCAGAAACTATAGACTGAATCTCTGAGACCATGAGCCAAAATCAATCTGTTTCCTTTAAGTTTTAGGTGTGCAGTATTTTGTTGCAGTAACAGAGGAGTTGACTAATACAATTATATGTTCCTAACGAGTCTCTGGGAAATGCCAGATTGGCTTGTACACTGACCGCACTTAGAGTGTTGGGATAGCACACTGTGTCCTTGACATGATAAACACAATCTGCATCATGAATAGTGGGTGCTCAATACATGTTTATTCATTGAGCGCTTGCATCTATAACTATGGATAGTTATGAACTAGTATTGTGAGACCATATTAATAATCAATGGAAAGGAGCTCTAGAATATTCACTCATTAAATTTGGTCCCATTTGTCAGAAACATGGCAGTGTGATGCTCATTTTGGAACATAGCAAACAAACCCAGTGATTCCTCTACCCTCCTAAAGGTACCAATCAGGTATCTAAAAACTCAGATTTTGCTAAAGTTTGAGGAAAAAACTAAGCAATTTCTTTTGCTAACATCAACCAAGTTAGAATGGATGAAAAAATCTTTCACTTCTGTGTGGATAGTTTTTTATTTCATTGTTCTCTGCTGCTCAGTCACCTATGTGCTCCCTGGGACCTTTTCTCTCCATATGTGGTTATTTTATAAAGGAACTAGCCATTTTCTCCCATTTTTCTCCCTTTCAGTTTCTATGAAACATCATTTCCTAAGCCCTATCATGAGTTGTGTTCTGTGTACAGTTCAAATCCTGTCTGTATGCAAGTGGCTACCAGATATGCTGACAGTCAATCTTTTTTCACTTTCATGCCTCAGAGCAATCAAGGTGCTCTCAATCACTATTTGATGGCATGAGTCGTATTCATTGTTTTATTAAAATGTCAATACTTCTTTAAAGGCTGTTTTTGCTTAACTGTATTTTAATAATTATTTTGTGATTACCACAAATATAAAACAATATCACATGTCATAAAAGGAAAATATTAGAAAAAATAATTCCTATGAGAACAAGCATAACCTATTTTTAGCTGGATAACACTTCTTTCAGAAAATTCTAAATTGAAGAGTTGCTTTATTAACATGAGAGACTCTCAGGTAGAAATGCTTTTAAATTCATCAGGTACCAAAAGAGGCTCTGTCATTACCTTGATAAAAGGGTTAAATGAGAAATGGTCCACACCATGTGATTTAAAGATGTGAGACCGTGCTGTTGCCCCAGCCCTGGTCATCATGATATCACAGCTGTATTACACTGTTGGAATTGTACTTCTGTATCACAGAGACCGGGCAATCTGTGGGAAATACTGATTTCACAACAGAAGCAATAAAAATGTTCCTACTTAAGCTTGAATTTAACCTTTTAAATAAGAACATTCTTTCAGATCGTCACTTTGTCTTGAAGACAACCACAGACATGGTATGGGTGTGTTTTCTTTATTTCCTGTCCTCAAATTTACAAGTATCATGATGAAACCTTTGTACAAAGCACAATAGATAGTAGAGATACTTACTAGGAAAGCCTGACATAGAAAAAACATCTTCCTTTGGAATCCCAGTCTAAGCCAGGCTGGTAACCTACTTGGTCCAATAACGTAATAGGTTCAAACATTCTATAAAAGGATGCAGAGCCTATGTTGAAAGACAACACTACTGCTGCAAATCAGAACGTTAATCTGCCTCAAATAGTTTTGTGGGCGTAATTCCGTCAGTGTAGATAAAGCAGGAGGAAAAGAAGGTAAATGGCTCCTGAAGTAAGTTTTGTTTTGACCTCCACCTCATAAAGCAATATTTTCCCAAAGAAAGGGAAGAGTGAAGACAATGAATAGGGTTTCATGCTTCCTGCCCTCCTTTGCCTGATGGAGACACTTTTGTACTATTGCCTAATGGATAAATATGCAAGGACCAGCTTCTGTGTCCTAGCTCTTCATTTGTGCCCATGCTTGATTAGTGATTAAAATATCCAAGATTCAGCTTTTTCTTTTGTCTTGACCAGCTACTGAAGGATGACTTATTTAACAAGTCAGGCTTGTTTCCTTTCCCTTTTCTTTTCTTCCTTCTTTTTTCCCCCTTGCAGGCATAGCCAGACAGGTTTTGAAGTACTAATGATGATTAGTTCATTTAAGCCAGTGCAGACCAACAATGGGTTTGAAATGTTAATCAGATGAAGAGCTTATTGCTAAACAGCCCACAGAATAGCAAATGAACCAGGAAAGGAAAGCAAGGAGAAAAAGTGGCTGAGTGGAGATTTGACACAAGCATTTTCAGCTGCTGGGCCTCTTTGATGTGTGAGTGGGACAGATGTGCTGCTCTTCTCCTGAGAGAACCCTCTTTGTACACAATAGCACGCTGATTAATATCACTTCACTCTTTCCCTTGAGAGGAGTAAGCTTGGCTCTTAGTCACTCTCTCTGTGGGCATCATTGGATCCTCTCCTTCCTGCTGGTAGGGAACTGACGTTCCATTTCTCTCCTCTTTTTCTAAATCTCATCTCTCAGCAACTCATCTTCCTCCTGTCATCATGACCCAGACTGAGTATCCCAGGATGATGTCGCTTATATCATCCTCATATATAAAGGATACAGTAGATTTAACCATGAATGCCAAGCAGACACATGGGGATATGAACTTAGTACCTTATTCAGGGAAGGAGAAACCAGTTCAGTAAGGCAGTTTTTCCCTTGGTGAATATTGCTGCTGTGTTCCAGGGAAGAGTTTTCCAGAATAACTCTCTGCAGTGATGGAAATATCTCACACGTGTGCTTGCCAGTGCTGGCTGCTCTAGCCACATGTGCTACTGAATATTTAAAATTTGGTTAATGCAACAGAAGAAATCCAGGTTTAATGCTATTGAATTTTAATTAATTTGAATGTAAATAGCCACATGTGGTTAAGAGCTACTGTATTAGAGAATGTACCCCTCAAAAATCTAGATTAACCCATACCCTCAAAGTTGGCCCACAGATCAGAATCATGGACATCACTTTGCAACCTATTAGCAATGCAGGATCTGCAGATTCTATATTTAGGGGCATTGCCTTCTGATGACTTGTGAGCACAATAAATGTTGAGAAGCATTGCCCTGGAGCATGTGTTGTCAGGTAGACATAAATAAATAAATAAATCAGATAGTTTTCATCGAATAGCACAATAATTCTAAGCTGTCTAGGTATCTGCCTCATTTGAAAAATGTATTTTCTTTAACATGTAATGGAGACTACCTGTTTTCTAGACTCATGAGAACCTCAGATGGTAACTGGGGTCTGTGAGGAAACAATAGTGTTGGTCCTCCCAAGAAAATGGAACTCTATTAAGGAAAGTATTAGGGATTTATTAGGCAGACCTCAAAACTACATCAGCAAGCTACATCAGCAAACTACATCAGCAAAACTACATCAGCATACAGTCTTTTACCATTTACAAAATCCTTTTCATACATAAAAGTTATGTTACATTGGTGTTATTTTTATCCCAGTTGATGCATGGATAAATGTTCTAGGGGAGTTTTCAGTGAGCATAGTTGGCCATAGTTACACAATTTGGGAGTGCACCTGGACCATAAATCTGGCTTCTTGAGTCTTTCTACTCTATAGCAACATGAGACAAGTCCACCCGTTTTTGAGAATCTCATAGTGAAAGAGTTTAGGAACTAGCTTTTTGAAGAATTTAAACTTGCATGTAAACCATAAAAATGTAACAAAATATTATAGGTCTCCTTTTTTACACCCGAGATAAGTTATCTTCTATCATAGCTGCATTAGACATTTGAATTTCATATCTTATTTAAATATGACCAGTTGCATGTCACTCTTTTTCTCCTCTTATAAAGTCAGGAATACCTTATGATTCTTTTAAACTATTCTTGAAAATGATTTCAAAAACCAATAACACCTTGTTCTACAAATATTTCAAGTATTTTCCATTTGGGAAAAACTCAGGCTATAACTCTAGTTTACCAAGTTATGAAAAGTCAGGTTGGGCACATTAAATTTGAGAAAATTGAGAGCTGGCTAAGCTTCTTAAATGTGAAGGAGGAAGTTTATGAGGCTATATGTGGAAGTAGTGCCTAGCCCAAAATTAATAAGCTTGCAGAAGCTGATACCTCAAAAGATTGTGTAGGTTGGTATTGCAGTAACAATTAAATGTGTTGATATAAACTTATGGATGACCAATCAGAATTGGAGTATTAAATAAATCTGGTAACATTTGGATATGTGCCTCACATTCAGTTGCTGATGTGACAGAAGGAGAATTATTTTCTACAAATCATCCTGAGTTGCTTCTGTCAATTTTCAATTCTGGCTGAATAGCCTATGCATCTGACATTGTGAAACTTCTTGTAGTCTCAGTAAAGATTCTAATGTAAATTAAATATCACATTATTATCTGCCAGAGAGTTGTATCTATTAAGCTTCCAAAATTAGTTCTGATTGTGATTCCTGCAATCAACATTCAGATGGGTAAACACAGATTCCTAAGTAGTTTTCCATAGCCTTGCATTTCTACATCAGGTGTGGATAGGAATGTGGAAACTGATCAGTTATTTCTTGGCAATGTGCAGTTCCGCCTGAGTTTTACTGACCTTGCTTTAGCTCCATGTACTGCCTTTATTAACTTATCACTGACATTTGTAGGGGTTTCCTTAACCCCATCCAGAGAGAGTACTGCCTATCCAACACAGCAGGATTTCCACAAAGCAGAATGAGGCCTTAATTTCAGATTTAATGAGGAGAAAGCCTGGTCTTTATTTCTTGCTGATTTTCCAGCTGTAAGGATGATGTCTGGTTATTTCCAATACACTGATGGTTTATTCTCCATCTGCTGCTGTCACTACTACCACTTGTGTTGGTCAGGTCTCTGCTAGGGGTCCTCTTCCTCTTTGACATACTGGCTCTGAGAAAATGAAAATCTCAAGCTCAGATATCATCTCTGATTCTGTTAGAGAAAAATATCCTGAGAGAGAGAGATGGCATTCGCTTCCCTGAATAATTGGGGTTAAAAATGATATCTATTTCTGATTTCCTAGAGGAACACAATGTATATATTACTCATACCTCTTACAGAGTGTCAAATGGGATTACATTTCACTTTTCATTATATCTCTCTGTTTTCATCTGGTTGTAAATTTTGGAAAGAATGTCTAGGGAATGAAAATTAGCATTCTTCTTCTTTCTCTAGAATATAAATTTTTCAACCATGCCTTTATAGTTTAAAGTTTGAAACTGGATTTGAAAAAGAAATATATCTGCAACTTATTCATTTTCTTAACCTCCCCATGCCTCAGTTTTATCATCTGTAAAATGACAAATGAAATTAATGATATCTAAACTAGTAGGAGCCTCCTAAACTAGTGGGAAATACATATAAGGCATTTAACCCAGTTGCTATTACACAGCAAGTTTGCAGCAAATTTTATTGATCATTTTAAAGATATCAGTCCTCTAATAATGAAATGTTTATTCATATTTTTGTTAGGTTTTATTTTTATTAGTATAGATTTGCAGCATATAATGTTTACAATCTTTGTGGTGAGTTGGTACTTGTATATAACACGCATTACTTCCGTTTGTATGCCTTTTCATTCTCCTACCCTCTGCTTCATCTTTTGGTCCCCTTTGCATTTGAAAATGATCTATCTCCCTACCTCTTATTATTTATCTTTTATGTTGTTCTTTATTTAGAATTGGGTTTCTCATATACAAGAAACCTTGTAATATTTAAATACCATGAATTTTATGGCTAAATTTCCTTTGGCCAAGTTTTGCTTCTAAAATCCCTGAAGTGTTAGAAAGAGACTTATCAAATTTAGTTGCTTTGTAAAGAGACCCTGAAGACCTTAGGACATCTACTTATCAAGAGAAGGGCTAAAGAGCAAAAGCAGAGGCTGCTGTCCCAAGCCAAATAAGGAAGACACACACACTGACCTTGAAAACAACAAATGACATTTCCCTGAGATGGTCATTTTACACTAGTTGTCTTATATTACTAAATACATCCCCAGAGAGAAAAAAGTGAAATACAATCCAATATTGACTAAGATTATAATTTTAAATCATAAAGATCTTAAATGGATCCTTTGGGAAGCCAATACATACTGATGTTTCTGGGCTTAATATAGTGATAAATATTGAATTGCCACAATTAGTTTTTATTTAATATACAAGGTTTTCAAATGCTACATATGTAAATTATTGTTCTTGATAGTCTAAACACTTGAGATCAAAGTTAGTGTTATTTATCTTTGTAACCCAGCCTCACTGAATACACACACACACACACACACACACACACACACACACACACCATAGAATACTGCATACCACATATACTGGCTTCTGAATATTTTTTGGATATCAGAATAATCTTTTGCAGTTATGAATATGTTCATCACTTTCACTGAATCACCCTTTTCCTTTCTGTATATTTTTTCCATTCAGTAATCTTTCCTGACACCTATCACATGAAACAACGGTTTTGCTGTCATTCTTTTTAAAATTAAAGTACTATTAGAATTGATCATAGATCCTCTCCTACCTTTAGTATTTACTCTTTCTGCAGTAGCCAGTTTCTACCTCTCTGACTGCAATGTCTCTGTCTGACCTTGCAGTTTATAGCACCGCTAAGAATGGATCCACCTGCTTTCTGATTTCCACATCCATTCTCTTTGTTTTTTCACTCCCAGTAGGGTCTCCTCTTTCCACTAAAAATTCCATAGCTACCTCCCACTGACCACACTGTCTTCATCTGTTAGGCTCATATCTTCAGTGGGATCTTTCCTGGATTGACAATGTACCTCCTGTGGGTTCAGGTACTTTCTACTCCTCTTTTTACAGAGTCTAATGCACTGTAGGAACCCAACTAATATTAACAGCAAGAAGAACAAAGCCACCAAGGAAACAAAAAGTGTCTCTTCTCTTTTGGTGCAGTTCATCTTTCTACTTTATTTGATCAAATAATTTTACTATTCAGGTTCGCATTATTTAAAAAAAAAGTCTATGGTTATTGAGGCTTAGTATATTGTGGTGTTGGTTGCATTCACAAAGCTGAAAAGGAAGTATCGGTAAAAACCAATTGTTACTTAATTAAAAATAGAAGGAATTTCATTCTTTTGAAACAATTAAAATTAAAAAAAAAAGATTTTTAATTATGATTTGGTTAATATTTAATATACCAAATTTTCAAATTGCTACACATCTGAGCCATTTATGCACCAAATACTTTACATAAAGTACCTAATAACTTCATTAAGTAGGTATCATTAATCTGACTTTAAAAGAACAAAACCAAAACTCAGGGAAGGAATCAGTGTAAAGTGAACATTTTCCCCCGGAGTCGCTGGCTTCATGCTCACTATGCAGGTTTTCAAAGTTTGGTGTTGAAGTTTCCCTTGTAATTTTTATAATATTCAAACTCTCAGTACCCATCTTTTTACTCAAAAACCTAGAGTAAGTCTCAGTTCTTGACTTGAGAACTCATATTTTTATTTTGATTTTGAGTTTGTCTTTGGAGTTAAAAGTAGAATTTTACTTAGCCTCTCACCCAAAAATTCCTTTAATGTATAAAATACTGTTCCATGGACAAGAATACGTGCAATTACAATTTTCATGGCCTAGCAAGGCTGATATATCTGCATGCAGCTATCTCAATTCTTTAAAAGAGCATTGTAAAAATATACTATGTTATCTATATTAACGATTTATTTTAATGTACATCAAAAGCAAAGGGCACAAAATGACCATTGGGGCCAGTTACAATTCACTAATATAATATCTGGGTTATTGCATAAGAGAAGAAGACAGCACTAGAAGGAAGTGAAAAGTAGGAACCCCATCGCAGAAGAAATATTTTTCCCTAACAGAAAGAGGGACTAAACAAGTAATTAAATCAAGGTTAATGATGAATGACTGGACCAAAGGACAAGGGAGACAGAAAAGAATTTGCTATTTTAATCTGTGCCTCTCAAACTCCAAATTCAGTACCTGCCTCATATTAAAGGCTCAATATTTTCTAGTTATGCTAAGTAAATGAATTAATCATGGGAAATTTTAAAGGAGAGAGGAAAGACTGGGCAAAAGAAAACAGAAGGAATCATAGAGAGGGGGAAGAGATTTGGTGGTCATTGGATAAGAAAAAGGCCCTGTGCAGACAGGAAGCAGCAGAAGAGAAGTCCTGAGAAACAAGTTTCATTTTAGATTTGCAATGGACAGAAAGCATTTCCATTCTGAAGCAGCATTTCCTAACAGTGTTTTGCATATGAAAATCTAGTTAAGCTAATGAGGTCCTTAATTTGGACTTTTATTATCCTTTAATTTCTTGCTTAAAGGAAAATGATTACAAAGCTCATCTTTATGATTTAGGAAACTAATCTTTCATTTCTGAAGTGTTTCTTTCCTTACCTCAACACAGATGTGAGAGAGAGAGAGAGACCCCATGGACTTAAATGAAACCTTGCATACTAATAATGAGAAATAGCCCGTATATTCGAATTGTCATGAACTAGGTTCATCATGAACCTGTATCAAGCATGACCTCTACTTTGAGTATTGAGTAAGGACTTGTAGTGAATGTATAAACCACAACTAAAAATATCTCTGCAAACCTAAATTTTTATTCAGGCATTCTTAAAATCTTATTCCCAAAAATGTGCATGCTATCCTCTAGGGAAAAACACTCTCATTGTTCTTCTGTGCCCACACTAGCAGTGTCTGCTTTCATTCAGTGGAAGACCAGTCAACACTGCCCCGTCATGACCATTAATCAAAGCATACAATCCTTATTCACCAATTTCCACACAGCAGTCTATCACAGTTAAAGCCAAATGGAAATAAAGATATAAAGTTGTTTCAAAGAGGAAAATGATCCCAAAAAACATAATGCTTATTGACTGGTCTGGCGAAAAACAAAAACAAAAACAAAATACAAAACAAAACAGAAATACTTTGAGAATTGCCTGTTAACAGGACAGCAGGCAGTTACAACCTTGTGCGTCTAGTTTGGTAAACGCATGGTGATAATTTAACGTATATCAATTACTCTACTACCATTTATACCACTATGAATAAAGTTTCTTCACGGATATATCTATAAATAGAAATGCCAAACAATGCACTAATTGAACCATGGAGTGAGGACATGGCAGGTAGTACAAAATGAAATTTAGTGTAATGGCAAAAAGGAAGGGTTTTTGGAGGAGGTGACATGCAGGCAGAAAGTGAGCTTGAGAGACGCAAGATTGGAAAGCAGAAAAGCCAGGTAACAGAAGCCACAGTACTCTCATAAGAAGAAATGCAAGCCTAAAAGTGGGCTACGATAATACATCTTCGAAGAAGTGACGGACATGAGGTGCCATCAGCATGAGCTGACAGTCATATGTGTATGAGGTAGAGTCTAGCAGAGTCTAGGGTTTCTGGTTTGGATAACTGGTTAGGTATGCATGAGTTTAAGAGTATCCTGAGGATTTAAATGTTTTCTTTTGTGACTTGGCCATTGTTTACATGGATCATTCACTCACCAAAAATGCTATGTACTTCTGATTTATACAGTTCTCTTTATACATATTTAATTTAAAGAAAAAAAGTAAATGAAAATGAATGGATTGGAGTTCCTGGAAGAACTTTGATGCCATTAGAGGTACATGATCACATGGGTATTTATGTTTTAATAGTGTGTGACTTTTTATAAATTTCTGGATGTTTCCCCTACTTTGTTCTGAATCACTATACAGAAATTAGTTACTAGAAAATGAGACTGTGTCTTTATTCACTCTTAGTGGGCTTTCAGTTTTTCTTTGAAGTATATTTGATACATAAATGAAAGATGACTATAGTTTGTTTAGGAGAGGAAGAACATGAATGGTCTGATGGTACTATTTAGTTCATCAAGATCAGCATGCAAAACTTAAGTATACCCCTCTACACCAGCAAGAATCCAAAATTTAATTATCAAAAAATGATACAATTTATAACTGAAAAAGTATAAAACTGCTAGAAATAGTAAAAATCACAAACTTTATGAATAAAATTTTAGCATATTCATAAGACAGGCAAAATGGCCCTGTAAAAATGTACATGGTTGAGAAATTTCAATGTCCTAAATTATAAAATCTCCTCGAACTAGATTTTAAATTCAGTGAAATTTCAATCAAAATACCAAGCAATATTTCTTGAACTCTGACAAACTTACTCTAAAGTAATGAAATGAAACCAAATTTTGATTATATTGCTCCATACTTAATGACCATATTTTTATTTTCAAAACAGAATTATTTTGAATTTAAATAGAATTTAATATGGTAAACTTGGAGCAGAAATGTTTGCTGACTGTAATGAAGTGACTTGGCTCCTTCAGCCCACATTTGTTCAGAGTGCCAAAGTGAAAGTGAAAGAGTTTCTATCTCAGAAATCTCGTTAAAAAACACACACACACAAGTGATAATACTTATATCAAATAAAGCACTTATGAAGTGCTCATTCAATACAAGTGGATAAAATTGAAAAAACTAATAATGCACTGACTCCTAGAGCTTCATTTTACTTCAAGAAAATGCAAATGCCTTTGTATCCATAATTTTGCACAAAATGTACCAAACAAATGCATGTTGATTGGATTCAAGTAATTATTAGCATAGTTTTGTACATCATTCACAAAATGGACACATGTTTGAGCCCTCCCTTTTCTCAGAGCCTAAACCTAGATGATGAGTCTTTTAGAATAGCATTGTTCTACTGATACTCTTCTATTTCCTTAGCCCAAACCACTAAGCTCATAAATTCAGCATTTTATAGTTGCTTCACTCATTACCATCCGTGTATTTTATTTTTGCCTTTTTTTTTTCACTTTCTGTCTCTGGGTTTCTGTTGTCACCATCAGTGTAAGATTAGTCCAAATGAATTGCAAGTCTCCCTGTCAGTTGCTTTGCTTTAAGTAATTTTCTTCTCCTCTTACCTCCAAGTTCAGTCAAGCATGCTGAACTTGCTGCTTTTCAGCTTGTTTATGAAGAAATAATTAATTTAAGATTGAAAGGTAAGCTCCCCTGACCAGAGCGCCTATTTTAATTGTATCCACCAGGTTTGTGGCAGTGGGCAGTGAGCAGTGACTTGCAATTAGACAGTGGGATTAGGAAAAGAAATGCTCAGATATTAACAATTTAGTGTATTGTGAAATAGCCAAGTAAGTGCTTCCTCAGAGCAGTATGCCTTAAAGTTAAAATGAGATGAACTAATTTATCAAAATATGCCTGTTCCTTGCAGTTTGTGAGGTACTCTCAGTACACATTATTTTTAAGTACACTTAGACAATTTTGATTTCTCCTCAGCAATTATCAATTATCACTTACTTTAATCAAACCCTTGGGTTCCTTCCCAGACCTAAATTATAATTTACTCTTAGCTTTTCTGTGAGAGCCAGGAACCCCTAGACTATGCCATTGACAGTGGGACATCGAAGCCAGTTCAGCTTTTGCTTGGAAAATCCCCACCAGCTGCTCTGCCTGATGTTGGGTTAATTGCCTTAATTAGCTTTTCTTACAATAGCCTTCTTAATCAGTCCTTGTGAGAAGATCTTCAACTCGCATTGTGGTTCCTTTCTAATCGTATACTGACCTTTTAAAACTACCCATTCAGTCTTTCTAAACCACTGTTCTTTAATTCTAAAATAAAAAATAGGAAAAGCAAGAGCAAAAGAAGCCCTCTATTCACTGATTTTCTGTGTTTGTCCCCCCACACGGTGACCTTAACTTCTAATCAAGACAGGTTATTCTGACTTTCTAAATTACTAACAGATAGTACTTTCTTCTTTTTCTCCCACGGCTCACTTATCCTTCCTCTCTAATGAATGCTTAATTAACACTGATGAACATTCTTTCTGATGAAGTTTGCAGTTTTAAAATTTGGCAGCCGGTTGAAATTCTCCCCTTAAAAAGTTCAACTTTTAGTTATCAAACTTCAAAAGTTATAGACACTGTCTACAGCACAAAACAAGAGGATTTTAAATTTTAGTTCCTTTTGTAGAAATTTTAGACAGTCCAAGATCTTAAGGTATTAAATAAGATCTTCTCAATCACAACCCTGGGTTCTATGATATTAGTTTGCTTTTCCTATAAAGTGATTAAATTGAGAATATGTGATTTTCATGAACACATTACCCTTCTTATTGACCCCTAATACCTTTTGCCCTATGAGGTGTGTGTTAATTGATATTTTGATTTATTGTACATGTTAAACTGCATCAACAATGTTTAAGGGACCATGTACAATTTATGCAAGTGTTCTGAAGTCAAGTGAGACAGCCACTTGTAAAACATATCAGACAAAGCAAAATTTTACCCAAAGCTAGACAGGGAAGATAAGGAGAACCTATGAGCCATGGCCAGCTGCTCCTCCAGACTCAGGAAAGCAGCCCAGGATAGAGGCACTGTCTACACCACATGCCCATCTCATACTGCAGCTACATTCTACCCTGGGCAAAACTAGTATCACTGAACTCAAGCTTTGCAAAATATCCTGTTCTAGGAAGCAAAGGAATGTAGCCTGGGCTCTTCCAGACATTTCCTTTTTACCTCTGGACATGACATTCTTGCCATAGCTAAGTAGAGAAATCGAGATCAGTCAAGGCCATCTTGGAACCTGTTCTACAAAATACTGTTTTCTGTGTGTGTGTGTGTGTGTGTGTGTGTTTTGAGTATATGCTTTATGTATGATTGTGTATGCTAGTTTGAATTTCCTTTATGTTACACTGAAGTTTTCAATTTTTATTAACATCAAATGAGTATAAAGGAAAAAGAAACCCCGCATAGCCCTATGGGCAAGTCTTAGTTACTTTTCAATTGCTAGCTAGACACAATTCCCAATACCCACAATTTAAACGAAGAATGGATTATGTTGGCTCAAGTTTCAGTCCATGTTTAGCTGACTGTAAGGCAGAAACAGGCTGGCAGAGGAGCATAGCGGGAAGGAAAGGTCCTTAAGTCATGGCGACCAGGCACAGAGAGAACAGGGTGAAAGCAAGGACTTGAATACAACCTTCCTGGTCAGGCCCCAGTGAACCAACCAGGCCCCACCTCCTAACAGCAAATCAGCCGTAGTCCTGCAGAGTTCAAATGGCTTTGGCAGCCATTCACGGTTTAAACCAAAACAACATTTACAGAGAGGAGGCAAGGTGGAGAGAGAGGGAGAGAGAAAAAGAGAGAGAGAGCATGACAGTGCATTATGAGCATCCATCAAGTTATTCAGTGGGTAAATATACTGCTGTTAACTTCACGTGATGCATTGACTTCACATTTTATTGTTTATTTTATCCGTTTCTGAATATCATAAAGAATAAGCTTGTCATTATCAATCTTCTTCCTACCCTACCTTTCTCCTTATTCTTTATCCTACCCCAAACCTAATGATCTTTACAGGAAAAGTTTAATTTGATGTAGAGTGTGTTAACTTTCTGAGTGTTCCTTAGGGCAGAGTTGCTAAGGCTACTGTAAGCGGTATAAGGAAGATTAAATGGAATGTCTTATGTGAATAAAACGTGATGAATATATGTAGTGTACTAGGAAAGAGAGTTATGAACTGTTATAAATGTATAATGAAAGCCAGTGAAGATGGCAACAATTCGGGCTTCATAGCTTTGAAGATTTCAATTGAGACTGAGCTTTGAACAAGTGCTAAATGTTTTGTAATACTATTAAGTCAAACCTTTATTCAAAGAACTCACTAAGCAATTGAATAAATAAAATGATATTATTTAAACTTTAATAATTAAATCACTATATACCAATTGTACTTTTTTCTCAATTTTTTTATTTTAAAAAGAAAAAATAAAAACGACACAAAATTTCAAAACAAAATAATAGGAGATGAACAATAGGAGATTAACAATGGTTAAAATATTGCATATTGTTATCTT
>RJWT010001774.1:0-45231 GCA_004365215.1 Cuniculus paca
AAAGGCAAGCCTCTTGTCTACCCTTAAATTGTACACAGGCCACCCCCCCCCTTCAGGGTGGGTGTAACACTCACAAAACATCCTTGCCCTCCTTTGCACAGGATGAGGATATTTACAAAGAAAGAACCCGGGCTCCCTGCTGAGTCTCTCAATTAAACTACTAAACTTCTCAAGTTGACACAATGTATTAACCATAAGACTACCTAACTGGATGGCACTGTCATTTCCCAGTCTGCCTCCCAGGGAGATGTGGCCATCTGACCAAGTTCAAGTCAAGAGATAGGAACAGAAGAGGATGCTCTTTGAAAAATGAAAACGCTCACCAACCATTTTCTCTCTGTTCCTTTCCTATAAAGTGAGTCACACTTGTGCTGGCAGTAAGCTTTCACCGTGTGGATGGAGCATTGAAGGGCTTATGGGGCCTAGGTCTCTGGATTGCCTCGTGAAGGAGAGCGGCCTCACTCTGCACTGGTTTTTATTTATTTTTTATTTTAAAGAGGATACAACAAAGGAAAATAAAACAGAATAAAACCAATCAGAACAAACCAGAGTAAGTGATATAGGACTTTACAACATTACAAAATCAACAGTAGTTACCATAATGCCTTTAGTTGTCTTCAAAATAACTGCAAATACTTTTGGACACAGTAAAAATCAAACAGAACAGAATAGAGTAAAAACAGTAAAAACAAAACAATGGATGCAATAAAAGACTACAAAACAAGACAACAATAACTTCAAAATGATTACCATATATATCTTACTATCTTTGAAATAGCTGCTGTTGTCACCAGGTATAACATAATCAAACAAAGCAAAAGAGAATAAAACCCAACCCAGCAAAACAACAAACAATGTAGGACTTCAGATCAAGACTATAGGGAATCAGCAATGGCTACCACCCTCATAAGGAGACCGCCCCCCTCCAGATGCCACACTGCATACCACTATCTTCTCAATAGATGATCACATCACTGGCCCTAGACCTGTGAGGTCAGTGGAACACCAAAGCACCCCAGGCTTTCAATTGCATTTCACCTTAATAACTACTATCAGAGCCTGTGTTTCTCTGGATCTGCCAGTCACTTGGGTGGGGGGGGTTCACACTTTTGTTTGCCAGCCCCTGTGCCTGAAGGAGCTGGGATTTAACTGTCCCCTTGCCAGCGGGAGCCCACAGGGAGAGGCTTGGCTGTGGAGGTCCTGGTCTCACAGCGGTCCATGCATGGCACTGTTTTCCCACAGTCCATGATGAGACTGACTCATGGGGAGGCTTGGCTCTAGAGGTCCTGGTTGCACAGTGGCCCATGTATGGTGCTGTTTCCAGCAGGGCAATTCTAGTTTTCCCTCCCCAAAGTCCACGCTGATGCTGACTCACAGGGAGAGGCTTGGCTCTGGAGGTCCCGGTCCCACAGCAGCCCACACAAGGCACTGTTTCCAGCAGGACCTGTCTAGTTCTCCCTCCCCAAAGTCCATGATGATGCTGACTCTCACTCTGTACTGTTATGTGAGAGAAAAATCCCTATCTTTCTGGAGTTACTTCATCTTCACATCTTTTTTGTTTAGCAGATTATCCTGTACCTTAACTAAAAGGCATAGGGAGCTGCAAAAGGTATAGGGAGTTACTATGGCAAAAACCTAAAATACGTATCATTGATGAAGAAATCAGTGGACATAAGAGAAATACATAATCACAGGCAAGAAATGTTTGATAAAGCTGTTGCTTCTTTCTGATAATTTGGAAAGCAGACCGTATGCCTACTTTCCCTATAGCTTTGTAAATAAGAAGTACAAAACAAAACAATGTTCACATATGTCTGTGCATTTGCTGCTCCTTGCTGCTTTTAGCAAAATACCATAAGAAATATATTAGGCAAGAATTGACCAGTTTACAAATAGAAATGAGAGTAAATACAACTCAGCTAAGGGAGGCACATTCTCGGACAGTGACTTGCAATAAGAATTAACATAAAATCTAGTAATTTGAATCTTTGAAGTTAGGAAAGTCAGCTCTAACCTGTGGGGAACCACAGAGATGACTGTCCTTGAAAAGAAGAGCACCTATCTGCATTTTGGATAAACTTGGCCCTATCTCTATGTATTGTTATGTACAGAGCTGGCTAGGTTATTTCTTTATTCTTTCAACTGGTTTTAAGCAAATTAGGAACTGACGTACAATCTCTAAGGCAAAATGACAGGTCAGTGTTACCCCACCCAGTGACTCCCCAGATACGTGGTCGAGCCGGGCAGGATGGAGAGCCATGCTCCACGCTGTCAGCTGGGACCAAGCCTTGAGAAAGAGGCTATGACTTCCCAGGGCAAAAAGATTGTACATCAGAACTGAAGCACCAACCCCAAATTATTAGACGTTATGTCAATTGTTACGCAGACTGCTCTTTCTGCATTTCTTGCCCTCTGCATATCACAGAGGTGATCTCAGATCTCCTACCTAGCCCAGCTCATGGTAGTCACGACAGTCACGGCAGTCACATATTTCCCTCCACTCTCACTGCCACTCATTCCCAAGCCACACCCCTCATGGAGGATCAATAAAACCTGGGAAGGGCTCTGGGTCAAGGCCTTTGTTCCAGTGAACCATCATCTTGGCTGGACTTAGGACCCCTTGGCTCCCCACAACTGTATATATGTCTCAGTGTTTTTCTTCTCGCCACGGGTTGCACTGGAAGTGGTAAGATTGGAATTAACTGGTTGGAATTCCAATAACTTCTCCATGGGATTATAATTATAAACCTTCCTGAACCGCAACAAGGACAGGAAAGGGTTCTCTATACTAACCATGCTTTATAAAACAGTACCTTTGTTCATTACCGTTTTCAGAAGCATTTCACTAAGACTTGTTATTTAGATAGGGGAAACCCTGTAACAAAGGTCCCTGCTCTGCTGGTGACTCTCTCCCAGGCTCAACCCAGTTACACATCTGTTTCTTTGACTTCATCACCACATCTGTGGGATTTTCAGAGAGAGAGAGATGTTATAAGACATAAACATAACATATCAAATGTGAAGGTTTTGCCAAGATTTTAAAAAATGCTGAGTTGCTGAGTAGGGTAGGGTTTCTGAGATGGCTGAGTGAAAAGTTCAGTAAATCACTTCCCCTAAAAGAAACAGTAAAACTGGACAAAGTTATCACAAGAATCACTTCAGGATTCTAAAGCAACTTTTTAAAGGAATCACAAATTGAAAAGAATTTATTCAGAAAATAACTGCTAAACCTTAATAGGAATCATTGAGAATCTGTAGCACTTTATTCCTCCCCTCTGCACCTGTTCAGATGGGGGAGTTACACAGGTGCAGACTCTGCAGGTTATTTTTACCACCCGGCAAGAAGGGTAGCTGCCTTCATTATTAACCTCAGTTTTGCTGGATGAGGTGAAAGCATGGCCTGCCTCATCACAGGCTTTAGGAATTCTGACATAAAATTTGAAAATGTAGTTAGAATTTTTTGCTAAGAATCATTCTTGTTTCTGGCACTTACATTTGCAGACTTGGCCCTGTGACCACCACATCAAGTAGTAAAAAAAATAATGAGGTGATGCAGTGAAGAAAGCAAAGCACACAGTTGTCATACTACCCACCCTCCCCCAACCCCGGCAAGTATTACACGGTTATACAAGCAGCCTCACCCACCTTTTCTTCCTCGGATCTGCTACCCACATGGCCGCTCTGTCAGGCTGCATGCTGATGTCTGCAGCTCTTCCTGGCAGGCCTGGCATGTTGCTGATGGCTGAACCTTTGTGGAGTCTCCACAGGGGATTCATTGCCACAGCTTCGTGGCTCCAGTAGGCATTGCCCTTGTTGCCTCTCTGCAGGGACTTTGACCCTGAGGCAAACTTCTGCCTGAACTTCCAGACTTTTTTGAAATCTTGGTAGAAGCCACCATGGCCCCTAAACTCTTGAATTCTTCATGTCTGCAAAAGCAGCATCATGTGATCGCCAAGGTCTGCCCCTGTGCGAGCTGCCGCTGGTTCTGAAACTGCTCCTGCTTGAGTCACAGCTGTGGCCATAGATCACTTTGGAGGATTAAAGCAAGGAAAGGAAGTCTGAAGTGAGCCAAGGAAATTTCATGTTGTGTGATGCCCTGAAGATCTCTGGACCTGTGAAGAGAGGAATGGGCTCAAGGATTTCTGAGATGCTCTTCAGCTCTTTTTTTACCTCAGTCGTCCTGGTGCAAAGCAACTATTTCCCTTTTATTTATCCTAACCTCTTTAGCAAGTGGTTTTTAAACTCTCTTCAGCTGCATTCTCCTCCTTCCTTCACTGGCTAGGTTTCAAATTTTCTACATCTCTTCACTCTGCTTCCTTTTGCTCCAAAGTCACTGTAAATCTGCATGAAAGGAATAAATATTAACCATGCCACACCCTGATTTTTTTGTTGTTGTGAAATCACTTCCACAACATAAACTAATCCATCATTTTTAAGTTACACCTTTCACCATGTTTTATGGCATGGACATGATACAGTGAATTTCTTTGCTACTTCAAAATAAGGATGGCCTTTTCTCCCACTTTCCAATTGAATCCTCATATCTCTCAGAGACCAGTCCTTTGGTTCCTCATTTATAGGCCCTCACCAGAGTCACCTATAACATCCCAGTTACAAAATTGTATGCTTTTGCTAGGCTGCTTTTCCAGACTCTTCAACCTCTGTCCATAGCCCAATTCAGAAGCCTCTTTAAGAAAGTAGACAGAACTTAACGCTAAGAACCACTATTCTCTAAAACTTACCTAAGCTAACAAATGGGCCATGGCAATTTTATATTTATTCCATCTGCTTGGGAGTCCTTATGTCTTCATCTTACAGAATTCCAACCCATTTTTTCACAGTCTCAGTTTAAAAAGTATTCCCTTCTTAAACCTGCCCTTGGTCCTTTCCTCTCCCAAATGAATTGATCTTTTTCTTTTTTATCTTCTCATGGAGTCATGCACATACCAGGTCTGATAAAAAAAATATGGTGTGTGTTTGAATTTTTAAAATGTATTACACTTTTAAAAAATTATTACAGACCCCTTCAAAATATTCCCTGCCCCTTGCTTCAAACACACTGATCCCATTGTTCTTGCCACTTTCTGAAGCAGTTCTGGAAGTCTCTTTCTTGAGTGTCTTTAGGAGGTGTGACCAAAAATACAGTAAATGCTGCTGCAAGTACCAGCCAACAGAAACGCAGCCTCGTAAAAACATTACCCAGTGTCCTCATCCATGTTATTTACCGGGTCTGGCGCCGGCAACCTGTGTCTTTTTCAGAATGTCAAGATGAACATGAAAGGTACACGCTTTGAACTGATTCAGGACATTGAGGCAGCCATGACAGCACAATGAAAGACCTGAAAGGGGACTGCAGCACTGCTTCAGAAAGTGACAAAAACAGTAAGATAGGTGTGTTCAAGCCAAGGGGGAGACTTTTGAGGGGTATTGATGGCAATGTATCTTTTACAGTACTAATTTTTTTTTTTTCAGAAGCGGGATTGAACTCATGACCTCACACTTGCCAGGCAGGAACTTAGGCCCCTGAGCTAGATCCCCTGCCCTTACAGTACTAATTTTTTAAAAATTAACTATTCACTGTAGTTTTTAATCAGATCTCTGTATCTGCGATAGTACTTACTGTTGAGCTTTTTGTTTGCATGATTTATTCAATACTCAACAATTAACAAGGCTAGAATGTTGTCAGACCTATGAGAAAATCATGGAAGTAACTATGTTTTCTTGTTCCTGTGGGCTATTTTCCGGATTTGAAACACAGTAGTGCTGACATGGGGTCATGCTGAACTGCAGGTTGCATACGCTGTTCTCATGCAATTATACAGTAGTTCCTTGTGGCTTCCCTTACTTATTACTCCATTCAGGAGGCTGAGGCAGGAGGATCACTGTGAGTTCAAGAACAGCCTGAACGACATAGCCAGACCTTGTCTCAACAAAAAAGAAAAACAAACAAACAAAAACTAATTACTTTGGTTCATATGACAAAACTTTATACCAGTGATAACGATTATTTCATTTTTATTATTTTCAAAATTAGTGCATTTTTCATTTGTATGCTATTTAATTTTAAGGCTTGTCATCACAAAAAAAGAATAAACTTGGCACATTGTGCTTTTAATTGAAGAATTTTTTTTGTCTAATTAAGACTATGATGGAGCTGGCCATGGTGATGCATGTTTGTAATCCTAGCACTTGGGAGGCTGAAGCAGGAGGACCACTGTGAGTCAAGGCCAGCCTCAGCTACATAGTGAATTCAAGGCCAGTCTGAACTGCATAGTGAGAACATGTCTCAAAAACAAAAACAAGTAAACCAAGACCAGGATGGTTATGGACTTGTCATGCCATGTGTGTTTGAAATTCACATCCTGACTGAAATATAATTTTTTCAGATCAAGAGAGTTATGTCTTTTTAGAAAAATATTCTTCATGGAAAGGCTAGATGTGCATGTATAGGCTTATATATGCCTAGAACTACTCCTGAAGAGTTTACAAGAACTGATTTTATTATGTGTGATGGTATGAACAGCTACTTTGAAGACAACGAGACATTATGGTAGCGATTGCTGATTTCTTATCATCATGTTTTGAAGTCCAATAATGCTTTTATTCTTTGATTTGATTGGTTTTAGTCTGTTTTCTATTATTTGATTTCAATATGTGGGAAGGCATGGACAGCTATTTTGAAGAAAACAAGAAACTTTATGGTAGCCATTGTTGATTTCCTATTGTCTGGTTTCAAAGGCCTGTAATGCTTTCCTTCTTTTCTTTTGATTGGTTTTATACTATTTTGTTTTGTTTGAATTTATTGTGTGTGAAGATATGAATAACTATTTCAAAGAAAACAAGAGACACTATGGTAGCCACTGTCGATTTCCTGTTGTCTTGTTTTGAAGTCCTGTGTTGCTTGCATTGTTCTGATCTGCTTTGTTCTGTTTTATTTTGTTTTCTTTAAAATATAAAAATAAATAAATAAATAAAAATAGAAAAATATTCCTGGCCGGTGATATAGCTCAGCAGCACAGTGCCTGTTTGGCAAGTGCAAGGTACTGGGTTTGATTGCCGGTACCAAAAGAAAAGAAAAGAAAAATATTCTTGTATGCAGAAAAGCCAGCATCTCGTTAATTAGAATATGAAATGAGACAAATGACAGGACAAAGAAGAACAAACACATTGTCATACAGGAAAAATGTGCTTGTGTGCGAGAACTTATGTATTACTGCAGCTGAGACAATTTGCTAAATCAACACAATGTAACATACCATGTCAAGTCTTTTATAAATGTGTTTGGAGATGCATGTGCTTGTGGATGGCTGTCTTTGTTGGGTAGTCTTCATCATTATATTTCAACCTAAGGCAAATGACTTTTAATTCAGAAAAAATTCATCAAAGACCACTGTGTAATCATTATAGCCATCAACAAACTGATTTATGCGCAGGCAATCCAACAGTTACAAAAGCTGTTTTCGAGTTCTTGTTTGTACCCACCGTTTTAAGATTACATCAGAATTAAAGCATGCAGGACTTGAACTAACTTCAAAGGCTAAACTTAGACTTCTAGCTAGTTTAGCTTTTTTCATTTATTGGTTCATGTTTTCCATTTGGCTTCCATGTCCTGTCCTAGCTTGATGCCCCTTCTAAAATTTCATTTATAAATCTTACAGCGTTGGTTGGTGAATAGACTAATTAATACTGTTGTGGAGGCTGAGGATTTTAGCAATCTCATGCCTTCTGCTTGGAAAAATCATCTGCTGTTTTTCCACTCATGTCTAACACCATATTGAACACAGCAAAATGCATCTTACATGGGATGCTACATGCATTTAATCAAAATGTATTTAAGGAGAACTGTTTATGTGTTGCCAATACCATTAATTATAAAACAAGTCTTTCAATGCAACAGAAATATGAGATCTACTTTTTCTAACAAGATTTTTTTCCAAGTAAAATAATAAAGTAAAAACAGGCTATTTTGTGATTTCTAAAAGTCCCAAGTATTGCTTAAGTCAACAACAATCCAGCTTTTAAAAACAGGCAGATTTCATCCCAGCACTCAGGAGGCTGAGGCAGGAGGATTATTGCAAGTTTGAGACCACCCTGGTCCATAAACTGAGTTCAGGGCCAGTCTAAATTGCATAGTGAGATCCTATCTCAAAAAGACCAAAAATAAATAAACAACAGCCAGCAATTCTGTGGGATTCAGAAATATCTTATGATATTATGAAGTACTACTAGTTTAATGAAGAAACCTAGTTCCATAGGTTTTTGGCTTGCCTGGAGACTCTATGAAGGGAACCAAACTTGTATTTGGTGCTTTATACTTGAAGAAGCTAAGTAAATCTAAAATTACTTACACTAATTTGCCTACCAAGGTTTAGCAGATCCATAAGTAAGGTGCCATATGTTTTTGGTTGATTCTAAAGTTAGCGTATGCATATACTGTGTTATGATGATAATAGTAGAGGTCAATTTAGTTGTAGGGCCCAGACTTCAAGTAGGTTTAAAACCTTTGAAGGAATAGTAGGGTGGTTTTATAAGCACTGTACTTTGTAGGTCATGAGATGATGGTTACATTTCTAGCTCTTGAATTTCTCCAACTCTGAGTAAGAAAGAGGAAATGAAAAAACACTCTTTAAACTCAAAATTCAATGAGCCTGGAACATAACACCCTTGTTTAGATGGCTGTCTTGGCCACATTAGTTGTCCATCTATAATCCAAGGAAGATGGAAAGGATACTGTGTCAATCTGTGGTGTAGATTTAGCAAACTACACTGCCAGATTCAATGCTTCTTTTGCCAGGTTCTTTTATTATCCAAATCCTCATGTATTTGAAAGCTCTATGTGTCCCTTGAGACCTTCTTATAAATGTAACTCCACCATCCTTCCAAGAACCTGGAGATCTAGGATTAGCTGTGAAAAGAGAATTTATAATGTTTTTACCTTGAGCTGTGATTGGCAGTGTTCATTAATATAAGCCCTGTGTTTTGTCTAGTGTGCGTGTGTGTGTGTGTGTGTGCTCAGCTCACGCGCAAATACAAAGGAATGGTGATTTGGTTCCAAAACACCAATTTTTAAAGCTCTGAAGAAATAAGACCTGTGTGCTGCTGCTGTCTTCCTCAGCTATAAAATACCCTTTCCAAGATGCCATGCTCTGATTTTTTAAATATTTAATCAAAAATTTATTTTGAAAAATTGAGAAATTAATTCAGAAATGTATTTCCTGGCTTCTATTTTAAAGCATCCATTACAACTGCTGTGCTTTAACATTATGCCATTAATGTTCCTGTTTTACTGAAAGAAGTGAGATATAAATGCCCAAAAGGGTAACGTGATTGTTTATATTCTTTTTCTCATTCTTCTACAAAGTGAGTGACAAAATTGAGGTCAGAACTAATTAGTAACATCTGGATTTCCTCACTGTAATGATGATGAAAATGATAATGATGATGACAGTGATTGTTAAAATTTATTAAGCAGTTTTTGTGTACTGTGTTGCTCTATGCATTTCTCCTGGCAACTGATAAAAATTATTTTGCAGGTAAAATAACTGAGGCACAAAGAGGTTCAGTAGTTTGTCCATGGTCATGCTGCTACACCTTCTGTCATTAACACATGTGGCCATTCATCGTTAATTCCCTTTTGAATCCATAAAAGACCAACTCAAATGTGCATCGTTGTGGAAACTAGCTTCAGTGTTTGGGAAAATTAAAACCAATTAGTCTCCTCATTTGATGTTAATAGTAATGTTGCATATTTTCTACAAATAAAATAGCTTATTAAGTAATAAGTACAAATCTCATATCTGTACAAAATGGGTAGAATAATCTCTGTAGAAGTATTCATCAAAAATGATACTTGACTTTGTTTTCGTTTTGAGATAGGCTCCTGCTATGAAGTTCAGACTGGCCTTGATCTCTCTATGTAGGCCAGGTTGGCCTCAAACTCAAGGAGACTTTCTTACCCCAGGCTCCTGAGAGCTGGGATTACACAGGTGCACCACTGTATTAGTCATGGTTTGGTTTTAGACTTTAATACTTGGCCTAAAGTCGCATTGACTTTGAAGACTATGTTTCTCTGTTGAGATGCTATTTGATAGCCAGGAATGGTGGTATGTGCTTGTCATCTCAGCACTCAAGAGGCTGAGGCAGGAGGATTGGCGTGAGTTTTAGGCTAGCCTGGGCTATGTGGTAAGTTCAAAGCCAGCCTAAATTGCATAGTGAGGAAAACTAAATAGTCTCAAAAAACTATATATATATATATATATATATATATATATATTTACTTATACTTTTTTATAACACATCTCTTATTGGTGTAAGTTTGTATTATTGGTTCTACAGGAATTTGATTAACCCCTTGAACTCTCAAAGTATGAAGTGAGAAAGTCAATCTTTTCAATGTAGAAGTTATTTTTCAGTACTCTCTGAGATGTACTTTATTTTGTTTGGTTTTGGTTTTTGATCTTTTGAGACAAGGTTTCACCATGTAGTCCAGGCTGGCCTTCAACTTGTGGTGATCCTCCTGCCTCAGCCTCTCAAGTGCTGAGATTACAGTCGTGTACCACCACACCTGGCTAGAGATCCACTTTAATGATATGGTTAGCTAAATGTACATGGGTGTGTGTAGGTGTGTGCATGTGTGTGTTAAGCAGGTTTTGTGTGTGAAAGCTGATAGTAATGCATAAGCTCATAGTATTGTTGGTCATCAACAGTGATCACATGAATGTTATGTAGGTTCCTTTTTACCTTTCAGAAATAGTCTGACTATGTGTTGTGATTGGTACTTTGGTCAAACTAGCCCAGACTCTACTATTATAATAAACCATATTCCTAACTGGTTTAGCTCACAGTTTTTGTTGCCCTATCATGGTTTTCATGAGTCAGTCAGCTTTCCTTCATGACTCTCCTTTAAGATGTTACCTAAATTTCTAGCTCCTTATGTCTTGAGAGGCAGCCACCTTGAAAGAATGACTGGTGGAAGGGAAAGAGATTGAGACAATTGTACAGGGTTGGAAGAAGGAAGAAAAGTCTTTCGTAGAGAAGCCCAGGAGTAGCATATATTATTTCTACCCACCTCCTATTTCCAGAAGTCAGTGATAGATCATTTGTATTTGGTTGAGTCTTATTTTAGGCTATTAGCATGGGTCTACTGAAGGTTTTTCTTAGTTCTAGAATTTAGTTCCTATTCTTATGGCATGGATCTTCCTCCTAACATGTCCCTTTAAGGTCTCCATGAGGTATCTTCACTCTAAGTGGATCAGAACTCCAATATCTGCATGATACTGTACAACTTCTAAAATCTTGTGTTAGCTTTTAACTTCTCCAGAATTGTGTCTAGAGTCTGCAAAACAGTAGTAACTTTGAGAGAAATCGAAGTGAGAAGCTGTTATCCAGAACCAGGAGGGAACTCAGGAGAGGCAGAGAGAGAGAGAGGATTAAAAGATTAAAAGAAAAGTAAAGCACATTTCTTAGAAGAGGGGAATCCTCTACAAACCATGGCTGAGAGTAGCTGCCCAGCTGCCATCCAGGAGATGACATGAAACTAAAAACTTTCCACTCATGGAGGACCACACTGGGACTGAGAGGATCAGTGGTAGATGGAACCTACAAGAAAAATGCGGTGTACTGCTTACAGAGTGGCTTTCCATGGTCAACAGTTGATAAGGGGCCACTGCCATACTTGCAGAATGAGAGCTACTGGGGATGCCATTGTAGGGAAGGGCCCAGTGTCCCAGAGGAGCCCCTCGGCTCAAGCCATTTCCTCACTGCCAAGTTCCTAGAGTGGAAGAGGGCAGGACAGCCATAGGAGATGACCAGCAGTCAGCAGGCTGGACCGAGTCCTACTGAGGGTCTGGAGCTGGTGAACATGGATCTGGCTCCTACAGTTAGAAGCCAGTTTCGGCCTGAGTTACACAGGATTGGAAGGTCACAGTGGCACCCTGTCCCCTCTGTGGGTGGACGTCTGTAATCTGGCACACTTCTGCAAAGGACTGTCACCTTAGACCACCAGCATGAACAGAGATAGGTCTTTGCTCAAGATCTGCTCCTTAATCCTAGGCTGTGAAAAAGAACCACTTATTCAAAACAATAGAAAACTTTCTTGTTTTTGTTTTTGTTTTGCTGTTTCCTTCCTCTTGTTCATCCCCTTCCCATTTTTATTCCATTATTTTCCCTTTCCTTTATGAGTGTGTGTGTGTGTGTGTGTGTGTGTGTGTGCGCGCATACACACTTCTCATCCTCTTGCCTTTTCCTTCCGATTTATGGAGGGTGCGGAAATTCTTCCTTAAGCTTTGTGCAGCGGCAGCACCGTCGCCAATGAGGTTTACCTGAAGCGTTATTATTGCTAAATGAAAACTTTTCTCCCTTGTCTCTCTTTATTTCTTCTACTTTTTTCCATATCTTTTCACCTGACTTTTTTCTCCTGTTTCTTATCCTTTCTCCCTGCCCCCTTTATTAGTATCCCTTCTTTTCTCTAATATTTATTAGTCACATCATCCTTTCTCATCCCTGTTTCTCACCACCCATTTTGTACCCAGCTTTCCCTGTTATCCCCTCCTAAATATATAACCTACTTCTAACACAGTTAGGATCCTTTGAACCCCTCTTATTTCTCGCTTCCCATGCCACATAGCAGAAGACCTAAAAAAAGAAAGGAAAAAAATTCTTTTCTTTTCTGTTCTTTTCTTTCCCTCACTCTGGCATTACCCAGTTCCCAACTCCCTGGGCTTTAGATAATTGATTTGATAAAATTTCTGTTGAATTATTTTTTTAACTAGTAGAGGACACATAGCCATCACATTTTATTTATTTTTATTTTATTTTATTTTAAAGATAGTAAAACCCAACAAAACAAAACAGAATAAATCCAATCAAAACACTGCAGTGAAATTGGTACAGAACATCAAAGCAGAGTAATAGGAAAACAACAATGGCTACTATATGTTGTTATCTTCGCAGTAGTTGTCCATTCCATCAGATATAACAAAACCAGACCAAAACAAAACAGAATAAAACCAATCGAAACAGAATATTGAGTAAAGCCAAAAAAAAAAAATTAGAACAAAACAGTGAGAACAATATTAGACTTCAAAAACAAGACAGAAAAAATCCCCCATATTTGCCATATGCATTGCATACTGTCATCCTCCCTATCAGTGCTCAGACTGCCGGCCCCAGGCCTGTAAATTCAACCAAGCAATACAATCCCTCAGTTGCTTTTTGTACCTCAGTTGCAATCAGCTCAAGTTGACCTCCAAACCAGTGGTGGCTTACGGGGTGAGGGGGTTTGGTGAGTCTCAGTTGGTGCACTGGTGGGCTTACAGGAGGTGCTGACTTTTCTCTTCCTGGGCCCTGCGTACTCTGCAGGGCTTACCAGAAAGGCTGGCTAGTTGGCTCGTTGATCGGCTCCTCCCAGTCCCAGCATGGCTGATTCTCGGGAGTCGCTATCTGACTTTTCTTTCTCTCCCTGGGCCCCACGTGGTCTACCGCCATCACATTTTAATGTATATTAACTGTAGGTCAATACTTGAGCTATTATGATGCTTACACTATAACTGTGTTCTTCTTTTTTAGGATTAAGGGAATCTCATATGTTATTTTTCAACTTGCCCTGATAGATAGCACTGTAGCTGATTAGCTTGTTACTACAGTAGCTGACTTGATTGCATAGGAATACTCCTGACTCAGTGGACAATTTTGTGCCAGTGAATCTGTCTGACAATTCTGCCATCACACCCAGGAAGAGGGACAGCAAGAGTTCCTAACCCAAGAACTCTTGACTAAATCAAGCTGTGTAAATATGCCTGCACACTTGTAGAAAGAAGCCCTAAGTATGCAATTATAATAGCAGGTGTGGTAAACTTCAAGCTAAAACTGATTAAAAGAAGTAAGCTCACTACATACTAATTAAGGGAACACTCTAACACAAAGAGATAACTTTGATAAATATATATGCACCAAATACTGGAGCACCTATATTCATAAAACAAAAGCTGCTGAATTTAAAAGATCAAATAAACACTAACAATCATGGTAGGGGATTTTAACGTCCCATTTTTGCTAAGAGATCAACTAAATAAAAAATCAATAAAAAATCAGAACTGAACCACACCCCTAAACAAATGGACTTAATAGATATTTACCAAGTATTCAACCCCTCTACAACACAGTATACTTTCTTTTCAGCAACACATGATACTTTTTCCAAAAGTGATCACATCTTAGTCCACAAAGTCTGATTAGGTAAATATAAAATAATTGAAATTACCCCATGCATACTATCAGACCACTGTGAAATGCAAATAGAAATTAACGATAGGAAAAATTTCAGAAAAGGCAAAAGCTCCTGGAAAATTAACAACACACTCCAAAACAAAACTATTGGTCACAGAAGAAACCAAGAAATTTAAAATTTTCTGAAAGTTAATGATAGTGATTCTACAACTCACCAAAACCTCTAGGACACTATGAAAACAGTTCTAATAGGAAAATTTGTCACAATCAGTGCTTACATTAGGAAAATGGAACAAACCCAAATAAATAACCTTATGAGAAATCTTAAGATAACTGAGAAACAACAAATTGGCCCCAAAGCAAAATTAAGGAGGGAAATCATAAAGATAAGAGTGGAAATTAATGAAGTTAAGACCAAAAAAAGTACCAAAAAAAAACATGTCCGAGACCTTGTTCTTTGAAAGAATGAATAAAATACACAAGCCTTTAGCCAGACTTACCAGAGAGAGAGAAAAGACTCACATCAATGCAATTAGAAATAAAAAAGATAAGCTGGGTATGGTGCTGCACTATAATTCCAGCACTTGGGAGACTGAGGCAGGAAAACCACCATGAATTCAAAGCCAATCTGGGCTACATTGTGAGTTCAAGACTAGCCTGGACTACATAGTGGGACCCTGTATCAAAAAATAATTTTTTTTGAAAGGTGAAATTACAACACTGTCAAAATCCACAAGATAGTAACTACTTTAAAAAATTGCATTCTAACAAATTTGTAAATTTTAGTCTAGGACAGATTCCTAGACTCATACATATTACCAAACCTAACCCAAGAAGATACAAATATGCTTAATCCAATAACAAGCAATTAAATTGATCCAGTAATAAAGAATCTACTAACTAAAAAAAGTCAAGGACCCAGTGCATTCACTGTTGAATTTTACACAATCTTTAAGAATATTACCAATACTCCTCAAGCTCTTGAAAGAAATTGAAAAGGATCGAGTACTCCCAAATTCATTTATGGAAGCCAGTATCTCCCTGATCCCCAAACCCAAACAAAGATGCAACTAAAGAAGGAACTACAGACCAATCTCCTTAATGAACATAGATGCAAAAATCCTCAGCAAGATATTAGCAAATAGAATGCAGTACATCATCAACAAGATCATACATCATGACTGAGTAGGTTTCATCCCAGAGATCCAAGGATGGTTCAACATATGTAAGTCAATAAATGTAATACATCACATAAACAGAAGCAAGGTCAAAAAACCACATGATCATATCAATAGATACAGAAAAGGCTTTCAACAAAAAACAACATCGTTTCATGATAAAAACTCTAAAGAAAACAGGTATACAAAGATCATACTTGAATTTAATAAAAACTATTTATTACACATCAACAGCCAGCATCATACTAAATGGAGACCAGCATCATTCTGAAAGCATTCACCCTAAAATCAGGAACAAGATAAGGATATTCATTCACTATCACCACTTCTATTCAACATAGTACTTGAAACATTAGGCAGAGCAATCAGGCAAGAGAAAGAAATAAAAGGGATGCATATAGGAAGGGAGGAACTCAAATTATCATTATTTGCAGATGACATGATACTCTATGAGGAAGATCCAAAGCACTTCAGCAAAAAACTCTTGGAATTAATAACCAACTTCAATTCAGGATACAAGATCAACGCAAAAATCTTTAGCCTCCGTATACACCAATAATAAACTCGACGAGAAAATTATGAAAACAATACTATTCACAGTTGCTTCAAGAAAAATGAAATCCTAGGAAGTAACCTAAGCAAGGAAGTGAAAGACCTCTACAGAGAAAATTACAGTACTTTGCAAAAAGGAGATTGAAGAGGATATCAGAAAATAGAAAAATGTCCCCTGCTTCTGGATAGGCAGAACCAGCGTTGTCAAGATGGCCATTCACCCAAAACAGTTACACAGATTCAATGCAGTACCAATCAAAATACCAACAGCATACTTTATAGAACTAGAGAAAACAATCCTAAAATTCATATGAAACCATAAGAGACCCAGAATAGCAAAAGCAGTTTTGGCAACAAAAGCAAAACAAGAGACCTTACAATACCTGACTTAAAGCTATACTACAAAGTAATAGTGATAAAAAAAATTGGCATGGTACTTGAACAAATACAGGTATGTGAATCAGAATATGTGGAACAGAATAGAGGATACAGACACACCCCAGACACATTCAGTTATTTGGTCTTTAACAAAGAGGCCAAAAGCATATGTTGGAGGAAAGGTAGCCTATTCAACAAATGGTACTGGGAAAACTGATCGTTTGCAAAAGATTAAAACTGGACCCCTATCTATTACCATATATTAAAATAAAAACAGATCAATGATCTAAACATTAAAACAGAAACATTAAACCTACTGGTCAATAAAATAGGCAAAACACTTGAAGACATAGGTGTGGGAAAATATTTTCTAAACAGAATCTCTATTGGACAAGAAATAACACCATGAATCAACAAATGAGATTGTTTCAGACTAAAAAGCTTCTGTACAGCAAAAGAACCAATTAGGAGAGTGAAAAGACAACCTACAAGATAGAAAAAATTTTGCTAGCTACTCCTCAGTGGACTAATATTTGAGATATATAAAGAACTCATAAAAATTAAGCCACCTAACATTAAAGACTCAGTCAAAAAATGAGTAAGAGAAATGAACAGACACTTCACAGAGGAAGAAGTACAAATGGTCAACAAATATATGAAAAATTGCTCATCACCTCTGGCCATTAGAAAAATGCAAATTAAAACAATGCTGATTCCATTTTAATCTGGAAAGAATGGCCATCATTAAGAAATCAAACCATAAGAAATGCTGGTGAGGCTGTAATGAAAAATAAACAGTCCTACATTGTTGGTGGGAATATAAATTAGTACAACCATTATGTAAATTAGTATGGAGATTTCTCAAAGAACTGAGATTAGAAATTCTCTATGACCCTGGTATCCACCTTCTAGGTATCTTCGCTAAAGAGCTCGAGACATAGTACAGCGATACAAGCATACCAGTGTTTATAGCAGCACACTTTGTAATAGTTAAGTCCTGGAAGCAAACTGAATACCCATCAACAGATGACTGGATAAAGAAAATGTGGTATCTATATAGTGGAATACTACCTAGGTATAAAGAATGACAAATTTGAGACATTTGTAGGAAAACTGATGCACCCAGAAAATATAATGTTGAGTGAAACAAACCAGACACAAGCTTAAATACCACATGGTGTCTCTCATTTGAGCGAGAGAAATTACAAGCAAAGGGAACAATAAAGGATGGATAGAAGGGGGCAAGTGGATGGATCTCTTGCATAGGGAAGGGGTCTAAAGGAATAAAGGTAAGGGGTGAAGAGGAAGGGATGGGGAAATTAGTAAAGATATGCCATGCACAGGAACCTGGTAATCTCAATGTATATAAAAATTATATGCCACAATGTGAGCTAAGAGTAATAATCTTAGCAAGAAGGAAAGCCAGGATAGGGAAATTAGAGGAGAGGGGAGAGAAGGGAAGAGGATTTAAAAAAAGAAGCTGCACTGTGTTCATGTACCCACTTCCCAAGATGACTGTAACTGCATATACTGCAAGTATATACTAATTAAAAAATAGCTTTAAAAATAAGAGGACAAAGACTTTAGGATACAACAGAAACAAGTCCCTATGTTAAGAATTTTCAATAAAATAAAACCTTTGAAAAAACTTGAAAAATGTGGAAAAATTAACAAATGTTATGAGTTAAAGAGAGTAGTTGGGAGTTTTTTGTAGCATTCTTGCCATTTTTTGGTGAGCTTAAAATTTCAAAGTAAAAAGTTTTAAAAGCTAGAAAAATGATGGCTAAATATAGGCATTTTCAGACAAAAGCTGAGAGACTTTGTTTGCGCTAGATCCACACTGCAGGAAATACTAAAGAAATTCCCAGGGCAGAATAGAAATGGTCCCAGATGGGAGCCTGCATGTGCAGAAGGAAGAAGAGTTCTGGAAATGGTAAGATTTCAAACTGCACTTGCAGACTTGTAATTCAATATGATAGAATAAGCACATGTGTTCAGCTGCTCTCCTTCCCAGCTCCTAACTTTTACTGTAAAGGCTACAGTTACAAATCCACAAAAGTGGAGGGCATCAGCTGACCAGAGACTTCCAACAAATTCCTGGAAAAGGAAAGTGGGTGATGGAGTAGGTATTGCGAGAGGAAGCTGAGAGAACGAAACCTCACCTAAAAGAATGCATGGTGGACACTGCAGCAGAGGAGGCCCAACAGCTACCGCTCAGCCACCCCGTGAGACGCTTAGGATGCTACAGAGAGTGCAAAACATGGGGCTGAAAGCACAGAATGACTGGAAAGTCCATAGGCAGAAAGTGCAGCACAGAGGTCTCTGCAGAGAAAGCTGCGCTCCCTCCGAGCAGAGCGGTAGAGGCAGCATGAGAGAAGAGGTGGAGGTTGATTGCACTGTGGGTTTTGTTTGAAAAGAAATGTCTGCAAAGAGGCTGGGCAGTGAGCCCGTGAGTTCAAGCGCCAGTGTGTGCACAGCGCAATTCTGGTTTATAAGGACCAAGGGCCGATGGCTGCTGCCTATCTGTCCGCCTGAAGTGACACTTCAGAGGTGACACAGGCTGCCATGACACACAGCAGATGGTGACCTTTCATGTTCAGTGCCTCATTCTTACATATGAGTGGGAAAAAAAAAAAAAAAACCTCCAGAGACAAAAGTGCAAAATAGTCAGAACAAAACAAAACAAACACCTAAACATACGCAAACAAAGATGACTCAGAGTCGATTCATGGGGAAAAAAACTTGTAAAAATAGGCAGTTAGGGCCAGGGATTTAGCTCAGCAGCACAAGTGCCTGCCTGGCAAGTGCAAGGTTGTGAGTTCAATCCCCAGAACCACTCCCCTGCAAATGTAGTTAGCATCCTACATATAGGCAAATAGGCATTACAGATATAGATGTATAGATCTATACAGATATCCCAGAAAACAAAAATACAATACTATGGAGAAAGATTCAGAAAAAGAAAGACATTTTAAAATTAAAAATAAGATTACCAAAGTTCATGATTCTGCACATTTTCTTGTACAAATAATTTACAAGGGATGTTTTAGCAAGCAAAACAGTATAGGATTATGCAGCCTCAAATAGCTTTCCACACTGGAGAAGAAAATAAGATGTGTGCTTTGGGGTCATTGTCGAATCATCATCTTAGAGAAACCAGCTCTAGGAAGAGGCAGGCCTGGGTGACATTGATGGACTGGGCCCCTGCGTGGGTGGTGACCCCTGGGTCTTCATGGTCAGACTGTTGCTCCCTGTTGTATCCATGCCTTCTCTGGTAGGAATGTGATACCTTTTCCAAAATAGTTTCTACGTGCCCTCTGGGGAGAAGGAACAATTTTTTCTTTTTCTAGATTTTTCTCACTGCAATCTCAAGGGCATGCCCTTGAGTATCATTAGTAACCACCAAAGAGGGAAAGCAGCTAAAGAATGTAAGACTATTGTCATTTTTTAAAAAATGAGCAAGAGTGGCCTTTGCCTGTAATCCTTTCACTGGACAGGGTCCCCGGGAGGCTCCCGCAGCTGAGATAAGCAATGTAACCCATTCTACCACAAAATAGGTTTAGTGGGTTCTCTGAATCTTGTCACTGGAAAAAAAAATTCTAAGGACTAGTCAGTAGTCCTTTTAATTTTAAGGCACTGGGAAGGTTTTATTAGACATTTAAAAGTACACATTCAAAAATAAAAAATCAAGAAACATGTGCCTGACAGAGAAAGGCACATAATTTACTGGAACAGGGAACATTTATGCTTCTGTTGAGTAGTGGAAACCCCAGGAAAGGTGACTTACCCCCCAAAAGAGTACTAGCCCATTTTATAGTTTCTTTGCTTTTGTTTTCTTTTGTCTTATTTGGCTTTTTGAGACAGGGTCTTGCTATGTAGTTCAGGTTTGGCTTGAACTCACTAAGTAACCCAGGGTGGCATCCTCTTGCTTCAGCCTCCTGAATGCTAGGATTACAAGTGTGCACAGCCACATGTGGGCTTTTTTTTAAAAAAAATAATATAGGTAACTTTACACATTTTGGATTCTCTCCACCTGTCCTTTATCCAAGGGTGAAGTTCCTGCTCTTTACTTCCTCATTTATGGACTTCCAGTATTCCTGAGGGACTTTGGCTGTGATGGTCTGCAAGGAACGGAGCCTATATTTAACCAAGGGAATGCTGAATAGAGCGTCTTGGGTGACTTTGACTGAGGCCCACAAGTTCCAGTCTTCTTAAAAGTACAATTTTTATTTATGACTTTTATGTCTGTTCTCTAGCCATCTTTTATTCTGTCGTACCTCAATCAGGCACTCTTGTTACTGGGTGTTGGGGTGCTGGAGTCTCCTCCTGGAGGGGGTTTCTGGCCTGAGCCAAGCATCAGTGAAGGCAAGAGCAACTGGTAGCAAAATTTTATTAAAGGTAGGAAAAGAAACAAGCTCTGCGGAGTGAGTTTGGGCCAAGTAAAAATAGGAAAAGGAGTACAACCTGCAGCAGGAGGATGGGGTACCACACAAGAGAGAACGCAGTGGCAGGAGCTCAGTGTGGACGCCCCTTTGTGTCGCCCACGCCTCAGGCTGAGGTCAGGTCTCAGCCATCCTGGAAAGCCCACAAGCTCTTGTGGGAAGTCCAGGTGCAGGACTTTGGAAACTGTCCTGGGCATGCGTCCTGCGATTTTGTAATTAACAGGTCACGCCTACTCCCCCCCCGCCCCCCGTCAGCTTTTGTCACGTCCGAATTTCCTGTCTCGCTCAGGGTGCCTGAGGCAAGAAGATTGCAAGTTGGAGCCCAACCTGGGCAACTTAGCAATTTAGCAAGACCCCTGTGTCAAAAATAAAAACATAAAAATAAAAGGCTGGGGGTGTGGCTCAGTGTGAATTCTGTGTCCCTAAATTCAATCCCTGGGCTCAATCCTCAGTTCAACCCAGGTAGCGGGGGTGGGGTGGGGGATGACAACAGCATTTAACACATGAGATGAGGCATAGAATCTTTGTGTCTATTACTAAGTTAGCAATTAATAGAATAAGAAACAATGGAAGGGGAGTAAGAGTGTCACCAGGTTTGGGGGTGCTGGAGTCTCCTGTTGGAGTGGGTTTTGAGGTTCTTTCTGTCCTAAGCAAAGAACCAACTTTTCTGACCAACCTTTTGTGTTGGTGAAGTCAAACACAAAAGATCTTAAAGATAGGAAAAGGAACATGTTCTACTGAGTGAGTTTGGGCCAAGCAGAAGTAGGAAAAAAAGTACACCCTTCAGTGGGAGGGTGGGGCCAACTATGCAAGGGGACACAGTGGCCAAAACCCAGTGCAGACTGTCTAGTACCCTCTGTGGTATAGGACAGCTTCCACTGCAGCACAATTTTAAGTGCTACGCGGCTACTGAACTTAAAAAAAGAGGCACAGGAAGAGTTTAGGTAAAAATTTAAAGGTAAACATTTACCTTTACAGTTACAATTACCTCAAGAGAGAGTGAGGCACTCTATAGTTTGGAGCTAGGAATATTAGTGTGGTTTTGGTGGAAACCCGTGGAATTTGTGAAGTTATAGGAGATTGCATCTTAGGTCTTGGGAAAAGCCTGGCTCACCTACAGAAAGCCTGGCTCACCTACAGAAAGAGGGCTTTTCCCTAAGATATTCTTAGGGAAAAGCCCTCTTTGCAGGTGAAACGAGGTCCTACACAGATCAAAGAAGCTGCAGTATTTGAAAGCAAAAAGGAAATGACAGAACCATTTGCAGGTGAAAGGGAACTGGTCAGGCTTATTGTATTCTGGGAGAAAAAGACAAAGAAAAAGAACAGTTTCAACTGGTCTTGTGTCCTGAGGTTGCAGCTTTCACTTTTTTGTCCTTGTTGTTTATTGAGTCAGGATCTCACTATGTAGGCCAGGCTGGTCTCAAATTCATGGCAACCCTCCTGCTTCAGCCTCCCACACGCTGGGGTTAAAGACATACACCACCACACTTAGCTCAATTTTCACTTTTAAAATCATGATCTTTCCTTGTCTCCTTTATCCCTATCTTTGTTTCTTCTAAACTACTTTATTCTCAGCCCCCCAAAACTTTGACCCCTTATTCTTAATGCGTGTAGAAGGGACAAACATCTGCCTTCTTGTAACTGCTTCAGGCTGAGGGAGGGTGGTGATCCTGCCTAGCCAGAAATCGAAAGTGTCACCTGTTTGATTTTCTCAATGCTGTTGAGAGACAAAGAGAGAGATACAGAGGCCTTCACTGTGGGCAAGCAAGGGATGCAGAGGAATGCAGGCTCCCTCTGACTGAGACAAAGAAGTGGTTGGGCTTTTATTAGATGGGATTGGGGTGGAGTTTGGGGAGGTGGGCAAGGTGACATACTAGCAGCTGATTGGAGGAGTGTTGGTGTGTGCCAGAAAGGGAAGAGGAAGCTTGTTTTGGGCTGAGGGGAGAAGAAAGGGGAAATCAATAAGCTGTTTTCTCGAGCTCCTTTCCCGGGCTGGGCTACCACCAAGATGAACTGGTGAATTTTATACAGGTAGAAATATATCGTCACTCTTACTGATTTAAGGGGACCAGAGAAGATGGGATTTGGTGTTTGAGTCTCCTTTAATAGTCCAGAAAAGAGTACAAGAACATTAGAAAGTTACTACTGCTTAAGATTCATCATTTTTAAAATTTTATTTATTTATTTATTTTTTTGGTACCAGATCAAACTCAAGAGCTTGTGCTTGCCGGACCGGCCCTGTGCCTCTGAGCTATATTCCTGGCTTCACCTTCATTTTTTATAACCATATTATAAAGCAGGAGTGCTGTGGATTTAGCTCAGTGGCACGGTTAGTGCCTGCCTGGCAACTGTGAGGTCCTGAGTTTGATTCCTGATGCCCCCCAAAAAACCAAGCAGGAGCCGGACATTAAAAGTAGAATATTGATTAATAGTGACTCTAAAAGTGTTTTCATAAATAGCAGCACACAGGCTCTCCCTATTTGTCAAAGAAATCTGATGTTCTCTTATGTTAATTATCACAATGGTAAACCAGGCACGGTGGTGCATACTTGTATCCCAGCCCTGGAAGATCACAGTGAATTTGAGGCAGGGACTACACTACCTAGTGGGTTTAAGACCCACCTGCACTACATAGCAAACTCTGTCTGCAAAAAAACAAAAACAAAAAAATACAATGACAAAGGAATACATTAAATTAAAAAACCTTGGTTTGCAAGCATAATTGATTCCAGAAACATGCTTATAACCCAAAGCACTTGTATATCAAAGTGAAGTTTCCCATAGGAAATAATGGAAATGCAGATGATTTGTTCCACAACCCAAAAATATTCATATAAAAATGATTACGATATAGGGGAAAGAAAGTCTCGACCTGCTAGATGTCCAAAATGCAGAATTTGTGTTCTCTAAAATTTAGGAATGAATTCTAGGAACAATGGAGGTGAAGAGTAGGAAGAATTAACTGAGAGAAAGAAATCTTCTGTCTGACAGGGGCAGAAGGGGCCCAGAAAGTGGGTTACCCCTGACTCACTTTACAGGGGAGGCTTTATAGAGCAAAATCCAGAGGTGGGCACAAAATTACGATCAACCAGGAGGATTACAAGTAAAGACACTTAGGTAATATTGATCTAGTAGTAGCAAGGGCATATGGATGACATCATTAACTTTGTTCTATAGTCTGTAATCATGATGTTGATCTTAATCTTAGCCTTGGTCTTAGAAGGTGGGAGAGGATGGGCCATCCCTAATGAGATGGGAAATCTCAGAAGGGTAGTACTGCTAATCTCAAACTCCCATTTAGCCCTTAAATCTGGCCACTGCGGCTGTAACCTGCTTTGGCTACAGCCTCCTTCTGATGCGTTCTCATCCCCCCTTCGACGGGGCCAGCGTTGCCTACAGTGATGCTACCCGACTTAGCTGTCTATAATAAATTACAGTACTGTAATTGAATACAAAATAGAAAACAAATAAATTAACCTGCACATAATCTTTGAAAACCTTCGTGGCCGGTGTAAAGGAGACAAGAGAGACGAGGGTTATTGTGTAGGATGGATTTTACTATGGTTAATGGAGTTGCTGCTGTCTATTGACTCAAAGGAAACTTTTTCTTTTTGTGCAGCTTTAACAATCTACCCATCCAATGACACTTGCTTTTGCCTCCTTTTGAGAATTTTGCAAAAACGTTACATTGTATCGTTATAAAAACAGAATCGTTGCTGGTACTGGTAAGGCCTTATTCCAGCGATGGTTTGCTACAGAATTTTGCAGTTTCCCACAATGTACACATCTTCCTAATCTCATTTGAAGTGAGGTCTCTTTCCACCTTTTCTTCATCTTACTCAGCAGACGAGCGAGATCTTCTCTGTAACCTCTTGCTGTTGGAAGACAATCACCGACGACCCCATAGTGAAAAGGACAGAAAGAGAGAGACAGACAGACAGAGACAGAGAGAAGGAGAGAGGAAAGAGACAGAGAGACAGACACAGCCAAACACAGAGACAGAGAGGAGAGAGGAGACAGAGACAGAAAAGGGGAGAGGAAGAGAGGGCGAGGGAGAGCCACCTCTGGCTCAATGTGGCTTGTGTGACACTTGGCATCACGTACTAATATTAAGACATGGCTCATTTATTTAAAATTTATTAGAAAGGTTTGGTTGTCTTGCAGAACACTCACAGAAAAATGTCACTCATAATCCAAGGTTTTACGGAATCTGTGTTTTGTAACCATTGAGTCATAAAATTTTTTACTGTGGGGCTTAGAACCTTAAACCTGGCCTGTTTAGTGAACCTGAAGACCTTGTAGTGACTGGCGCTAGATATTAAGTGTATAGCATCTGAAGTAGGTAACATAAACTTAGTTCATGTCTCAAAGGTAAGAATGTTTAGCTAGAGTACTTACGTTGCCACGTCTATTCCATAGGCACACCCACAACAGAAGCAAACTGTTTACCTGATGGGCGCATGAAAGTACATTAAAATAAGATAATGGGACTATCCTGAGAGGCTAAATGACACATTTTGGGACTAGATAGTGCTGACGAAGATTACGGTACAGGTGGAGACTGCCAGTGGGGCCTGGTGCAGTGTCTGGAGGCCCTTTTTATGTGTCATGTAGCTTTTGCTGTTCAATGTTACTATTGCTTTAATTAATATTGTTTGGTTTTACTTTTCTACTGTTCATTTAAGACCAAGTCAAAGTTAGACCTGTGTTAATCAGAATTAAACTACTTCTCTCTATATATTTGTCAAGGTCAGTCAAGGCTCCTCGGGTGCTACTTCTAGGGCAATGTGTGGAGCCTCTTCACTCCTCTAGTTTTAAATAATCACAAAAATTTCAAGGAGAGATAGGGATGGTGGCACACACCTATAATCCCACCACTTGGGAGGCTGAGACAGGAAGATTGCTATGAGTTTGAGGTCAGTTTGGGCTACACAGTGAGTTCAAGACCAGCCTGAACTACTTAGCAAGACCCTGTCTCAATAAAATAAAATAAAATAAAATAAAATAAAATAAAATAAAATAAATCAAATCAAGGGGAAAAAAGAGGGAGAAGCAATAAATTTAAAGGAGTTATAAAAGACATACCAGTCATTTGTAACCTGTTGATTTTATTTGCTTCTTAATTCAGGCAGTTGAGGGCTGGGCATGGTGGCACACCAGTACTTAGGAGGCTGAGGCAGGAGGATCGCTGCAAGTTTGAGGCCTTCCTGGCCTACAAAGTGAGTTCTCAGGGTTTCACTATGCAGTTCAGGCTGCCTTGAGATTATTTTGTAGTCCAGGCTGCTCTCGAACTTGCAACAATGATCCTCCTGCCTCAGCCTCCCAAGTGCTAGGATTACAGGGGTGGGCCACCATGCCCAGATGCATCCTATACTTTTGTTTTGTTTTGTTTTGTTTTGTTTTCTGGGTCTTGCTATGTAGTTCAGACTGGTGTTGAACTCACTATGTAGTCCAGGCTGGCCTGGAACTCACAGTGATCCTCCTGCTGCAGCTTCCCAAGTGCTGGGATCGTAGGTGTGTACAACCACACCCAGCTACATTGTATAATTTATGATGTATTATTTGTGTATCGTGCATTTGCCTTCCCCTTTTCTCCCTAGAGAACCCTTTATTTACCTGTGTGCTGTGAGTAGAAGCCAGGGCCTTGTACATTCTATGCAACTGGTCTACCATACCCCAGCCCTGGAGTGACTTCTATGCTGGCATTGAAGAAGATGGGGTGTCAGGTCTGTGGTGTTCATTTACTGGTTGCACCATGATTTCCTGGGCCCTCCATACTGTGCCCTGGTGCCCGCTCCTGAAGGCTCCTTTTTGTGGTTTATATCTGTCTTCCAGCTCCATGGGGTCCACAGTGCACTCTCAGAACCCATCCCCACCGGGAGACCATGGAACTTTAGGGTGCTCCACACACTTGCTGCTCAAAACAAGGTCTGCGCAGACATCGGCAGGCAGCAGGTTAGAAGCACAGAGTTCAGGGTCACTGTGACCTGGACCTGAATCTGCTCAACACCACAGAATGGACCCAAGCCCCCACTCTGTCTCCAGTGAAGCTGGTTCTCCATCTAATTTTATTTCCCTTTGGGTAGGGAACTACATCTGTTTTAGTTGTATTGATTACCCACTCTTTATAACCATGCTGCTTTCTGGTGGACTTAATTGTTGGTTATCTAAAAATTTCACTTTCCTTAAGATTATACATGAAAAGCTATGGCTTTTCAGATTATTTATGTACTGTGAGACTTAAATAATTTCAACAAGGTGACCACCCCGAGGACAGTGTTTTCTTAACTAGGAGCTCTTCCTCCTAGGTAAATTTTGGAGGTATGCACAGTGTGGAAGCCCTTGTTAACACCTCAAAATATTAATGGATACATTGATATTTTTAAAACCATTCATTTTTTGCCAGGTGTGGTGGCATACACCCAGCACTTGGGAGGCTGAAGCAGGAGGACTACCATGAGTTCAAGGCCAGCCTAGGCTACACAGCGAGTTCAAGGCTGATCTGAACTATATACTAAGAACTTATCTCAAAAAAACAAATATAAATAAATAAATAAAGGGATCCAGTTTTTTTAAAAGTATGTTAGGCAAATAATACTATGGGGCATTCCAATAGTTGAAGATTAGACAAATGCTGGATTAAGTTTTATTTATTTATTTATTTATTTACTTTTTTGAGACAGAGTCTTAGTATGGAGTTCAGCCTTACCTTGAACCTACTATGTAGCCCAGGCTAGCCTCGAATCCATGGTGATCCTCCTGCCTCAGCCACCTGAGTGTTGGGATTAGAGGTGTGTGCCACCACACCTGGCTGTTTTTTCACTCTAGTGTAGAACACAGGTTCAAATGAGGCCGCCAAAGTTTTTCTCAACCTTCCAATTTAAAAAGATACTTTTTCCATTCAGTCTTTATTTATCTCTGCTTTATTTTTTCCCAATGCTCTTATCTCTACTTGATGGATCTTTATTTTCTGCTTTTTCCTCCAAGCCCACTGGAACGTAAGCGTCATGAGGGTAGGCTTCTAATGTCATGGGTTTCCGAGAACAATCATCACACATCAGAGGGACACAGTACTCTCTGGCCTCTCGATCCCTCAGATCTGTAAGACACTTACTCCATTCCACAATCCCTCCACCAAAAGGGACCCTTGATCCCCACCCCTTAGTGTGTTCATCTCCAACAAACCACTTGTCTAAGCGGATGGGTGACATTGTTGGTTGCTCCTGGGTCAAATGACCAACTGCAATAAGACCTGGCTTTTCTAGGGCCACATGGCTGGAAGTAGGGAAGGGTGGATTACTGAAAAGATAATTGCTACTGAGAGAAGCAAAGAAGGAATGCAGGCAGGGAAAGAACAGAGAGAGGAATATAGATGCACGATGACTATTTGCCATTTAATTTGCACTAAAACCAGTAAAATGGGCACCATTTTAGAGAAGAAAGCAACCTTAGAAGGTTAAGTCATTTGCTAGCTAGAAGGTGGTGAGTTGAGACTCAAATCCAGGTCTACTGGGCTCTAGAACCAATCTCACAGGTACCACATCTCTTCACCCATACCATTCAAATTCTATTCATGTGTCACCTTCAGTCATGCACCATGGATTTACTGAGATATCGCCTGTGCTTCTCTACTCAACCACTTAGTACTCCATGCAGGCCAGGCTCTGCATCCTGAGTGTCTTTGTTCCATTCTCATATTTCTCCCCTTTTCCAAGCCTCTCTGTTACACTGAAACAAAGCTCTTCTTTTATCCCTTCCAAGTCTTGCTTGAAGACTTAGTTGATGATTTCCACACACAGAAATCCTTGCAAACTCTGAAACTTACTGGTCTTCTGGCCAAAGATTGGGGTGGAATGGAAAAAAATTGAGGACAAATTACCACCTATACAAATCCCATGTAAACATTTTTAGCTGGGTTAACCCTCGACAAGAGGCCTGAAAAAGTGTTGCTGAGGTCCAGGCCTACTGCTCTCAATAGTACTTTGCGGTGTAGCTAAAACCCCCAAGAGTGCCTGTTAACAAGTTGAGGACAAGGACTCTGTCATAACTGCACCTCCTTGAAGATCTGTCCTCTTGCATCTCGTAGCCAAGCACATGGTAGATGCATAAGCAAAGTATGTTGAATCAACTGGGCATGGTGGCCCAGACCTGTAATCCCAGCACTAGGGAGGCTGATGAGTTCAAGGCCAGCCTTAAAAACAAAAAGACAAAAACAAAGACGAAAACAAAAACGGTTGAATTCGTATTGTGTGTCTTCTGTATTTCAGAGTATATTCCACGGCTTGCTTACACAACTGACAAAATCTAGATTATCTCAGTAAAAACTAAGCTGGGCACTCCTAAATTACAAGAGTTTTCTTTCTCTACCACTACGTTTTACCGATTTCCTTTTGCCTTCTCTCAAAACACATATTTTTTAAGAATACAACACAAATACCCCTCCTATTAAAATTAGCTGCTGCTGCGTGGGATAATCTATGTTTGTCTCATCTAAGCTCCTTTCACTCAAACCAAACGGTTATTCAAGTCAGGGAAATTACAATGAAAACGCTGATTTTTGTATGTAGTTTGAGCAGTCTTTTGGCCCAGGATGATTTGTATTGCATTTGTATAGTACGTTAAGCTTATCTCATATATTAAAATATTAAATATATTTCAATTCCTTAATAAATTCAAAACAAATCTGTGTACGGTTTGAGGAAGAGGTTTTTTTTTTAGGCTGATAAATCTCGCGTGAACGAGTGGAGGCGCGCCAGGGCCCTTTTGAACTCCTCCGGCTACCGTCGTTACGTCATCTCCTGCACGCTTTTTCAGCGCCTGCGCGTTGCTAGAACACAGGTCTTTTCTCCGTGGGGCGGAAAGGACGTTGGTGTCGCGGTGAGTCGGGGTCGGGTTTGTTCTCCCCGTTGGGGCTCTCACAGCTGCCACCTCTTGCACTTGGCCTATTTCAGCCCTCGTGACTTCGCATCCAGCAGTGTGTGTGGGGGCGCCGGAGCTCTCCCCTGCGTCGACCCCCGCGCGCTTACCGCGGCCTCGGGAAGGTGGGCTGAGGTGGGCTGAGGCGGCCGCGGAGGCCGGGCGCCCGGGGTGGGGGTCGGGGCGGGTCGCGGAGGAGGCGGCGGGCTCGCTGGCGTGCGGCCGGGCCGGGTTCCCGCCGCGCGTTTTCTCTCGTGAGTGTGACCTTGGCTAGGTCATTTGGCCTACGCGGCCCTAGGGTCTCACAGGTTTTTCCTCACCCAGTCGTGAGGCGGGGGTTGCGGTGGGCGGCGGGCGGCGGGCGGCGGGCGGCGTTGGCCGAGTGGCTCGGTTTGCTGCGAGAGCGGGGCAGCCAGGGGCCGTCGCCGGCCGGTCTCAGCCTCCCTGCTCGCCGCGGGTCGCTGGAAGGCCGCACAGTGGGGGACGGAGCCCTCGGCAGCTGCTGCGTTCTCCTGAGTACCGGTGGTTTCCGTGTAACCATGGCAACCGTAGCGTGCCTCGCCATCTCACCGGGCTGTCCCGAAGAAGCCTTTCAGGGTGAACGCTGTGTATGCGTTCGCATCTGTGGCTGTAGTTGCCAGAGCTTTGTGTTGGCGGTGTTGACGATCGGTCGGTTACTGGTTACGCCGCAGTGTCCGCGTTTATTGGGGGTAGTTCCGCGGGGGGTGGGACGGTGCAGGCTAAGCCACTCAACACCTTGGGCGTTGCGGGGTCGATCCACTCTTGCCCTGCGTCGCGCTTGGGAGTTCTGTAGATCTCTTGCTCTGTTCTAACGTGTTTTGTTTTTCCTTATTTTACCTGTGCAGGACAGTAACTACTATGAGTTCCAGTGTGGTGGCGAAACCTCAGATGCGTGGCCTTCTGGCCAGGCGTCTGCGGATTCATATTGTTGGAGCATTCATTGTCTCCCTGGGGGTTGCAGCTCTCTATAAGGTATGTGTGTTTGCTTTAGGATCATAAGGCGTTTTTAGTTTTTAAGTGTATTTTATTTACTTGATTTTAGTTTTTTGAGATAAAGTCTTGCTATGTAGTTTAGGCCTTAAATATACAATCCTCCTGCCTCAGCCTCCTGAGTGCTGGGATTACAGGCATGAGCCACCATGTCTGGCTTTTTAAAATTTTTTATTTTTTATTTTTTTTGGAGGGATTTCATTGTGCAGTTCAGGCTGGCCTTGAACTCTCTATGTACCCCAGAATGGCCTGGAATTCAGCCTCCCAAGTGCTGGGATTACAGGCCTGTGCCACCATGCCCAGTATTTTTTTTTTTTTTAAATAGAAGGTAGAATTTGAACCTTCGAAAGTTAGGGAGAACTTGATGTTTTGGTTTATCTAGATTTTTAAAAAATTATTTAATTTAATTTTTTTGAGACAAGAGTCTTGCTGTGTAATTCAGGGTGGCCTTGAACTCACCATAGCCCAGGCTGTTGAACTCAGTGATCTTCCTGCCTCAGTCTCCCAGATAGTGGAATTACAGGTGTGCGCTACCACACCCAGGTAGGTGTCCTTATTTTAAAGCCCTTCGTGTCATGGTCGTGGTGGCCTGGAAGGGTTTTCTCTCCCTTCCGGGCACCTCCCTTGATCTCTCTGCTTCCCTCCCACCCTGTGAGGAGCTGCTTCACCATGGGTCTGCCTTGCCCGCCTGCCTGGAGCCGGCTGCCTGTGGACTGAAATCTCTACAAATGGAGCCGCTTACTTTCACTGCTCGAAAAAAATACTCAACACCCACTGTTTAAGGGAGGAGAGGTTTATTTTGGGTCACAGTTTTTAGAGGTTTCAGTTTCTAGTCAGCTGTCTTGAAAGCATGCTGAAAGGGCCTGAGCAGAAGACAGCTACTCATTCTGTGGCTGCCAGGAAGCTGAAAGAGTGGGGAGAGGAGGCCGGGACAAGAATTTACCTTTCCAGGTCGCCCCCAGCAATCCACCTCCTAACGGCTCTTCCAGCTGCTGAACTCATTGTCACCTTCCACATGCCACACCTGAACACAGGCTGGGGGGTATTGAGATTGCAAACCAAAACAACAAAAAGGAGGAGGGGGACACTGAACAGAAGCATAAGTGGGCCCAGGCTTCGGGATCATTTGAAGAGGCAGACACAGGGAGTAACTGTTGGTTGGTCCTGAGATTGCTGCTGTCTGACAGGGACATGAAATAAATATTTATAGAAGAAAGGATGAGTAGATGAGAAATATGGGGAATGCTTTCCTTGCCTCTGACGTCATTGTTCTTATGAAATTTCAGGCCTTTATAACTTGTATGGATTCTTGCCCCTTTCAGAATAGCCATAAAAATGTTATTGGGCTACCCACTCTTCAGTGTATAGTGGTTTTGAAACTTTTGACCTACTTGAGAAATAAACATTTTTTCGTTGGATTTGTTTTGTTTTCTTTTAAGACAGTCTCAATGTATAGCTCAGGCTGGCCTTGAACTCTGCAGCAATCCTGCCTCAGCCTCATGAATGCTGTATTTACCGGCTGTCTGCCACCATGCCTGGCTTATAATTTTGCATTGTGTTTCAGTTAACATACTTATGCTTATGTGTGGAGAGTTTCTAGGTATTCTGTATGTAAAACTGAAATAGTTTGCCACAAAATATTTGGTACCTTGTTAATATTTTTTTTGTTTTCTGAAGTGCTAGCTGCAGACTTCTAAGTTGATGGCATGTCCTACTGATGGCTCATGGATGATTTGGAACACACTCCCAAGGCTAATACTAAAAGTCGCCCTTGGTTCTAAGACCTTTTTTGGTATTCTCTCTCCCTTTGCATTGTTATGCTCAGCACTTACAATGCATTCAGCTCGGTAGTTTATAATACATTCAGCTTGGTAGTCCTTCACAACCACAGTATTTGCGGTTCCTCAGTTCTGTTTTTTCTTGTGTTCATCAACATTTCAGGAACATCTTCTATGTCATTGTCTGACAAATTCCTGTTTGTTTTCCAAGGCCTGCTCAGATGTTCTCTGGAGCAGTGCACAGCCACTCCACCTGGAAAGGAGGTTGGCTCTGCTCTTCTGGGTTCTCGGGCATTTTGTACCTGGCTGTTGGGTAGCATTGGACATGTTGGATTTTCTCTTAAATTGCATTTCTTCAGTTTTTATAGAGAGCTAGGTCCATGCCAGACTCAGTCCCTTGTGATGAAAAATTTTAAAAAGTTTGGTGATGAGGCAAAATATTTGTGTACAACTAGCTCATTAGTGTTTGATTAGAAGGAAGGTTCCCAAAACATTAAGGAATCCAGATTCTTAATAATTCAGCAGTAAGCTTTGGTTGTCTTAGTAGATGTTCACCTCCTTTGTTTTCCCTACCCCGATAGTGCTGAGTGCTTTGGAAGACTTGGGTTATTTTTCTCCCTTAAATTCCAAGTTTTTGCCTATTTTCCATTTCAGCCAACTTCTCTGTTCTTTACTGGAAGTAGGAATCCAGTAAATCATTGATTAAGTTAGTCTGTAGTAAGCTTACATTCATGAATATGAGTTAGGTTTAAGAGGCAGAAGGGCAGCATTTACATCAGCTGTGGAGTTTTCTTTTAGGTTAACTGATTACTGTCCTAAGTTAGGCTTGTTTTAAATCTTGAGGTATTGGCTTATTATAGAAGACGGTGAATGTGGGCTACTTTATAATTGTTACTCATGACTTGGAGGACTTTTTTTTTTTTTTTGAGACAGGGTCTCACTATGTAGTCCAGGCTGGTCTTGAACTCACGGCAATCCTTGGGGAACCTAAATAAATATATGCATTTTTTTGTTCCCTGAAGTGTATGTTTTCCACACTTAAAAAAAGAAAAACTTCTCATTTAAAGTGTAATAGACAAAATTTAGATAAGTTTATAAAATTAATTTACTCTCATATCTCATGTTTATTAACAGTTACTTTTTGCCTTGGTGTTTCATAGTTATTTAGATGAGATATTTTTCATGTTCTAACAAAATACTCATCATTGCATAGTATTTGTGTGTGTTTGTGTGTGTGCCTGCAGATGTATGGAGAGCTTAGAAGTTGTACTATATTTCACCTATAATTTGGAGAACCAAAAAGCTACTGAGGTCACGCAGTCTGTCTGGAGGTCTGAGAACCAGGGAGCTGATGGTATATCTCCCAGTATGAGTGCAAAGACCTGGGAGAAAGGGGCACTGCTAGTCTAAGCCCCAGAGTTGGGAGACCAGGAGCTTCATGAGGACAAGAGGTAGTGTGTGTCCCAGTTTAAGAGAGAATTTACCCTGTCACTGCCTTTTTATTCTGTTCAGGCCCTCCTGTTCACATTGGTGAGGTTGGATCTTCGGTCTAGTTTTACCTACCCCCAGACACCGTCACAGACAAAGTTGGAAATAGTGTATTACCAGCTCTCTGCATATCACTTACCCAGTCACATTGATGCGTAAGATTAATCACCAAAGCTAGTTTACAGTATATAGTGAGACCCTGTCTCAAGAAAACTAAAAAAAAATTAACCACTGCCTATATTGATTGGGCCCTGCCGACTTCAGTTCAGAGATTAGCACTGAGGCTTCTTCCTTTTGGTCTGTTAGTAGAAGAAGTTGAGAATTTGAATAGCAAGTGAAACAGTAAAACTGTCAAATAAGGCCCTAAGTGCATTATTTACCCAATAATGTGACTGAATTTTTCTAACACTTTCATTGAGGTGGACTGGCACTTGAATTTGTACTGTTTTTTTATATGTAGCTTGAGATTTAAGGTTGTATTATTACTCACCCATTAAAACCCACTTAGCATGTTTAGTGCAGAATAAAACTTAACATGTGACGAGATGGGTTTGAATTCTCCAGGGGCCGGGGATATAGCTCAGCTGCACAGCGCCTGCCTGTCAAGTGTGAGGTCTTGAGTTCGATTCCCAGTACCAAAAATAAAATAAAAAATTAATTCTGCTCCTGCCACCTACCAGCTAATACTTCCTAGACTTAGATCAAGTTAAACTCCACATTGCTGTCTTCATTCTTAGAATCTTCATTTGTTCTTCATTGATCTCTCATGGAGGAACTACAAAAACAAGTAAAATCCTAACAAAATGATGCCCCTCCCCCGTGTTGCAGTGTTAGCTATTTAAAGGCTTGCTTTCTCAAAGTAGTCCTTATCTCAGGTCCATTTCTTCATTTGTAAAAAGAGTCAGTGCCTGCTTGTAGATGTTATATGAGTCATCTCAAATTACTCGTCAGACAGTAAATTTTCTGTGCCTTTCAGAGATGTGTGGTTACTAAATCAGGCTCAGACTCATTTGAAACTTGGGTTAAATTGAAGTGGAATAGTTTTGCATTTCTCAGCTGTAGGGATATGTATGCTTTGCTTGGAGGGAAGGCTGTTTGTCAGGTAACTCTTAGTTTTTGGGGTATCATCCTCTGGTGCTTGCCAATCTCTGTGTTTCTCTCCCATCAAACACGTACAAGCCATGCACATACAGTCCCCGCTGTGAAAGGTGTCGTCTGTCCCTAGGCAAGGAGGGCTGCTTTCGCTGTGTAGTTTCCATGAAACTACTTTCTCCTCCTTCCTTGCACCTGTGTCACCTACTCCTTTTTGCTGTAGGGTTCAAATTAAAGGATGAACAAACACAAGCTTATTTTTATTTATATTATCTTTAGATATAAATTTCTAACCTGAAAAAAACAATAATAGTCTTGTTATTTTTTAGTTTGGTGTGGCTGAACCAAGAAAGAAGGCATATGCAGATTTCTACAGAAATTATGATTCCATGAAAGATTTTGAAGAAATGAGGAAGGCTGGTATCTTTCAGAGTGCGAAGTGATTTAGGAATAAAAAGGTAATATAGTTATTTGAAATTATTTTTTAAAAGTTATGTTAAATATGCTATCTTAGCCATATAAAATGTACTATCTTAGCCTTTTTTAACATTACAGTTTTGTATTAACTACTGTACATTCATAGTAGTAACTAGTTTTCAGAACTCTCCATGTTACAGAACTGTTACTGTATACCTGTTAAACAGAACTTCCCATCTCCTCTTCCTCCAGACCCTGGTAACCACTATTTTACTTTTTGTGATTGGTTTCTTTTACTTAGTAAAATATTCTTGAGGTTCACCCATGTTGTATATGTCAGAATTTCCAACTTTTTAATACTGCATGTTGTTTGTCAGTCTGTCAGTAGACGCTTGGATTGCTTTGACTTTTGACTGCTGTGAACAGCTACTATGGACATAGGTGTACAAATGTGTCTTCATGCCCTGGTTTCAATTCTTTTAGGTGTGTATTCAGAAACCTTATTGCTGAAGCATATGATAGTTCTATTTTTAGTTTTTAAAGAAATTGACATACTGTTTATCATGGTTACCCCACTTTATACTCTAAGCAGTACCAAGGAAGGGTTCCAGTTTCTCCATATGTTCATGAACACTACTTTTTTTTTTTCTTTCCCCTTTAATATAGTAGCCATTCTTATGGGTGAGATCTCTTAATGCTTTGAATTTTATTTTCTTGAACATCATTTTACGTGCTTACGGGCCATTTGATTTCCTTTAGGCCTATATTTGTATTTTCTCTGCCTTTTGGCCAAGATCAAGTATATATCCTGTTGAATAATTGGGAGTCACTTTTTAATTCAAGTCTGTTCTGTGCTTTTGAATAGGGCGGTTTTGTTGTTGAGTTGTAGTTCTTCATATATTCTAGATACTGACTCCTCAGATACGGTTGATTTGCAGGTATTTTCTTTAGTTTCATAGGTTACTTTTCAGTGTTCTTGGCAGAAGTGTTAATTTTGATGTGCATTGTACTTAGTTTTACTTCCGTTGCATATGCTTTTGATGTCAAATCCTAAAATCTTTGCTCAGTCCAATGTTGTGAAGCTTTCTTCATGCTTTTTCCTAAGTTTTGTAGCTTTAGCACTTTATATCTTCCATCAAGTTTTTCTAAATTTTTGTGGTCCTGGGAATCACGCAGTTCAGTGTGTGCTCTTCCACTGAACTACAGCCCCAGTCTTTTTTTCATCCATGTTGAGATAATTTCCCTATGTGGTATAATGCAAAGCTACAGCTTGATTCTTTGTGCATGGGAACGCTGTTTTCCTAAAACCCTATGTTACGACGATTAGCTCCTCGCCATTGACTGGTCTTGGCATGCTTGTGGGAAATCATTCCTGGGCTCTTTGTTGGATTAGTCTATGTCTGCCTTCGTGTCAGTACCATGCTGACGTCATGATTATAGGTTTTAGTGAGTTTTGCTCTCACGATGTGCACGTCTCCCAGTGCTTTCATCCGTGGATGTGGAGTGTCTTTCATTTGTGTCTAATTCCTTTCAGCAGTACTGTGGGGTTTTTTCAGTGTGTCCTTCATGTTCTTAGTTAAGACACTGCCATTTTTTGTTTTTTTGTATGTCTTGCAGCTTGTCATTTCTTAGTGCAATCCCTTGTGTTTATCAGTTTGTAGGGTTATGGCTCGGTCCCTTTTTATTTCCTTTTGTGTGTGTATTTTCTTTGCTAACCTGTTTTAACCGCTTAACTGTACCCCAAGCATCACTTGGGCAGCACACTTGTTAACTTACTATCCCAGGTGTCACTCAGGCAGGGCTCATTTCAGCCAGTTGATTCTTGTATTGAATAAGCTTGATAAAATCACTTTTTTATAGTTCCTGTTACAAAAAATTAATGAAAAAATACACAAGTTTTGGTCATCCTACGTGTAAGTAATTGTACTGGCAAGTGGTTAAACTGAAAACAAATTTAACTTACATTCACACACTCGTTTCCCCACTGCCTGCTTTAGTTTTGTCATAAATTGCATCTTTATATGTTGTATGTCCATTGATGTAGATTTATGGTTGCTTCTTTTGCTTCGTGTTTTAAATCCTGTAAGAGAATTAACAGTGGAGTTACGAGCCAGTATTGCAGTAAAGGCTTTTGTATTTGTCTTTTTACCAGAGAACTCCATACTTTCCATATCTTTACATTACTGTGTAGTGTCCTTTTGTTTCAATTTATGATTTCTCTGAGTATATCTTTAGTTTTTATCACATATTTGTCATACATACTGATCCCATTCATCATAGGAAATTTGTACCTGCACGTAATGTATCTTCCTCCGCTTCCCTCCCTGCCCTTCACCCCTTCTTCTCCCCATACAAAAACTTTGTTTTTTCCATTTTGTTTTTTTCCCTTCTCCCTCCCTCCTCCCTTCCCCCTCCTTGTTCCCCTGTTTGAGCATTATCTTCCTACTTCCTGGTATCTCGTCCTTCAATTTGGTCCTTATTTATGCTTTTAGTTTCTCATGCAAGAGAAACAATGTGATATATAAACATGTTTCTGATTTATTTCTTTGAAGTATATCTTCCAGTATAGGTGTGTCAGTAATTGATCTCTCTTTCAACTTAGAGTGTCTTTTATTTTTATTTTTTGTTCTTCTTGAGACACGGTGTTGCTGCGTAGCTCAGGCTGTGCTCAAACTGAATGTGTAGCCAAGGCTGGCCTTGAGCGCCGGTAGTGATGCTTCTGCCTCAGTCTCGAGTGCTGGGATTGCAAGTGTGTGCCCCACGCCTAGCTCTTACTCGTTTTTGAAGGGTAGGTTTTCTACGTGTAGTGCTTTTAGTTAACGAATGCTTCCCCCCAGGACTTTAAATTTATCACCCCACAGTCTTCTGGCCTGAAAGAGTTCTGGCGAGGCTTCCTCCTTCATGGTGAATCGTATTTTTCTTGCTGCTTTCGAGATTCTCTACCTGTTTTACTTGGAGTTTGTTGAGCTGGTTATATTTATGTTCCATTTTTTAGACTTGTCAAATTTTCAGCCATTATTTATTTCTTCAAATAAGCTTTTTCTCCCTTTCTGAGATTTCTGTGTAATGTGTTGGCGCACTTGATGGGGTTTTACAATTTCTTTAGACATTGTTCACATTGTTTGTTCTTTGTGCTTTTCAGGCTGATGCATACCATGACCCATCTTCAAGTTTGCGGATTGGTTTTTTCTGCCAGTTAGAGTCCGCTTTTGAGACACTTCCCCAAGCGAATCTTTCTTCAGTTTATATTACTGTATTTTTCAGTCTTGGAATTGGCTGGTTGTTTTTAATTTCTCTGCAGTAAAATTAATTTTAAAAAGTTTCTGTATTATTTTCATTTTTGTTTTCCCAGTTTTGTGTACTTGTCCTCTTTTAGCTCATGAACATGTTTAGGATAGTTTTTTTTCTTGAGACAGGGTCTTTCTGTGTGTGTTGTTCAGGCTGACCTTGCACTTGGAGCAGTCTCCTGCTTCAGCCTCTTGAGTGCACCACCATGCCTGGTGGATAGTTGTAAGTTTTTATCAAATCAGAGGCCAGTGTTTTTTGTTTGTTTTTTTAAGTTGGTTTGTGATTTGTTTCTTGGAATAGGCCTTGTTTCCTTGTTTATGGGCCTCATCATCTTCTGTTAATGTGCGCATTTGGAAAAATAACCGCTTCTCTGTAGACTTGCTGTGTGCATGGGAAACCTTCATTAATTAGCCTGGCACAAAGGCTCAGGGCTCTCCTTGTGAGCATGCATCTTCCCTGGCCCTGTACATACGCTTTTGTTCCACTTTCCCAGTCTGTATACACAGTTGCTCTTAAGCCTTAACATTCCTGAGTTTCCTCCTGCTGCTTGGAGTTGAAGGCTGCACTGTACTCTGCAGTAACCTCTGTCCCCAGGTGCCTGCAGGTCTACGGGTACCCCCGCGCCCAGCTCTCATGCTGTGGCATCATCCGTTGCTTTCTTGTTAGGGTCCTACTGTTCCCATCAGTGCTCCAAGTGTCAGGTGAGACAGAAACCAGCCCCTAGGGGAGTTCCAGAGGAGCCAGCATGCTGTGAGCTAGCTCTGCTCTTCTGTCCTGAGGGAGGGGCTGGGAATTGGGTCGTTTCCTCCGGACAGCAGTGTAGTGGGCTAGGACAGATGGGAGCAGATGCCCTGAAACCTTTCAGGTCTTTCAGTGATACAAACAGCCTGTGTGGCATGTGTGCTGTTGGCTTGCCACCACTGCCCTAACTTTCCTGCCTTTCCAACAGTTTTCTTGGCTAAGCATTTGGTTAGTTGCTGTGGCTTAACTGGTTTTCATAATTCTCGCAAAAACTACTTTGGGCCTTATATTGTTCAATCATTGTTTCCGGGAGGAGTGTCGGGGGATTGGTCTGAAGGTTTAGAGTCCACTGTTTATTGCTTACATTTGTTTAAAGTTACTATTTCTGTTCAAGTCATTTCACAGTTTTGCTATTAATTGCTAGATTGGCAGTATGAAAAATAATTGTCTTAGAAGTGACTTTTAAAAAAGCAGAACAGTTTTGTGGATTCCCTTTATGATTTATCAGATGGTTGTCTGATTGACTTCCTGGCTTTTTTCATATATTCTGGTTTAGACTGTCCTACTAGGTCCTTGTCTCAGGGACAGTATGAGTTAAGGTTCTACATCTAGAAAAGCACCAACTGGTGTCCTGATGAAAGGTTTTTCACTGTATTGAAATTATCAAATATCTAATGAGACTGGTCATACTTTGGAGTCTTAGGCATGTATTTAAGCCCAACAAAAAAGCAAGAGGGAACAACTTAAATGGTTAAAGAATATCTACCATTTCGATCTGACATGGAGAATGTGAACCTGCAGTTGAGGCGTCATATTCCTGAATGAGCCTGTTAGGTGTGCTAAAAAAAATTGTGTATGTATCTTCCAAGATCTGGGGTGGGGAAAAAGTCTGTTGTACTGGATCACTTTTCTAAATAACTCAAAGGTAATGTAGGCTATGAGGGACTTTGGTTTAATAGATTTGATTCTATAGCATTGTTTCATCAGTCTTCAGGAAATACTTGAAATGTAGATAGATACGTGTGCTCAAGTATTCACAGTATTTTACAATTCTAGTAGAGGAATAGAACTTTTTCCCATGGTTGGAAAATTGATTTTTTTTCATGTCATGGGCTATTGTGTCCATTATCAGTGTTATTCATAAAATGACATAAATTATAGAAAATTAAGAATGTCTTATACAGAATGACCTGTTAATTGCACAGAAAAAGAAGGAAAGGTGATTTAAGGAAATACTAGTAGTTGTGTTTATAATGTGTAACAGTGGTGTTTTAACTTTGAAGTTAAGGACATTGTATAGCTATGACAGAGAATGGGTGGGAATTAAACTTGAGAAAAAAGCTGAAGTTGTTAAGGCAGAGAACAAGAGTTACGGTGTGGTATGCTCAGATTGGAGGAGTCCGTGAGTGTGGCCATGCAGTTTGGAGGAAAGTAAACCTAGGGCCCAGAGAGCCTGAACGGGACTTCTGGGGTCTGCAGTCACCAGAGCGAAGGGTCCACTTTTGAGAACAGGCATCAGTTGATCTTAGAGATGGTCAGTTCTGAGGATGTTTATCATTAACTTAGTCACTTTCTTGTTTTTTCCACAGGCTTCTTTGGATTGAGTTCCATAGACGTTCATCACTGACCAGTGTTCCTGAACTGCAAAACATCAATACGTGGGCTAAGGAATACTTAGTTCCTCATGACAAATAAACACTTGTGTGGACAGTAAATCTTTGTGCAGTTATTCTTACTGGTAATTTAGATCTCTTAAAAAGTATTACAATGGACTGGACATTTTAACTTTGTAAGCTTTATGGAAGGTAACGAAGTATTTCATCATTTTAACACATCTTTAATTGTACTGATAACTGAAGTCCTCCTAGGTCTTGGCTTTGAAGGGATCTCCAGGAGTCTACAGGAGGGACAGGACAGTCCTCCCGTTAAATTCTGCGCTGTGTCGTTGCCATTATTTGGTAGCCATGCTACCATCAAATGAAAATCAGAATGAATTACTGAGAAATACTTAAAATTGCTTTATTAAAGAACTGATATATACAGGAAGTGGTCAAAATATACAGTGGATATATTTTCTTAGTTTTGTTTTTAAAGACAGGGTCTCGGTGTATACCCCAGGCTGGCCTCGAGCTCCTGTGGTCCTCCTGCCTTAGCCTCCCGAGTGCTGGGATTACAGGTGTGCGCCACTGTGCCTGGCTGTGAATACATTTGTTAGACTAAAAGACATTTTGCCGTTAACCCCTTCACAATACTCCCCCCTTTGCTTCAAGCACACGTATCCCATCATTCTCGCCACGTTTTGAAGCAGTTCTGGAAGTCCTCTTGTATCTTTGAGGTGCCATCTGATGGAAAGGCAGGGTCATAAAAGCATTAAACTGTGTCCTCAACCACTGTATTCACTTGATTTGGCACCATGTGGCTTCTGACTGTCCCAAAGTCAAAATGACCGTGCAGGGTAAATGTTTTGCATTGGTTAAGCACATCCAATTAGCCACGACTGTGCAGGCAGACAGTCATGAAAGAACTCCAGAAATGCTTCAGAAAGAATGGGTAAGTGGGTTCGAAGTGAATGGTAGGACTGGGGGTGGGGGTAACAGCAGTGTATCTTTTATTGTAATTTATGTAAAGATTTTTTAATCTTCACTGTAGTTTTTGATCATGCATCATGTAGAAATGGAATGTATCCAGAACAACAGTCACGGTACTTGAGTAATGTCTGCTGATAACTAGTATGGTGAACTCTTCAGAGATTTCAGAACCTTTCTGTTCCTTAATTGCTGTGATTAAAGTGATACAACAAAAAACTTTAAAGTCATATTTATCCAAAGCTAGTTTAACCATGGATTGTTTAAGGTAAGTTTATCTTTTTTAACTTGTGCAGAATTCTTTTTTTTTTTTTTTTTTTGGTACTGGGGATCAAACTTATGACCTCGCGCTTGCCAGGCAGGTGCTTGTGCCACTGAGTTAAATCCCTGGCCCACTTGTGCAGAATTCTTATGTCACACGCTAAGAGCTGAGTAAAGCTTGTAACAGTACACATTGATGTATGGTCTGTCATTCAGGGAAACCTTGTGTGTTGGCTACGCAGCCTGGTGATAGGCTGGCACTGGCCTCGTGTAGGAGGCCCCAAGTTTGCTCATAGCACTGAGGACCCCTGCCCCCTCGGAAAAAAACCCTAATTGTTTTCTTTTAAACAATTTTATATAACAGTATGCAAAATTACCATAAAACATACAAGAATTAGTATATATTTACATTCTTAAAAAATTACTCTTCAAGTTGACAAAACTCACTCACCTAATAATGAGTATTACATAAACAAGCCTGTCTTCATATCAGCCTGACTTCATTAACAGTCTACTTGCCAGGAACCTATTGGGACCTAAAGATCAGCAGGCCTTTGAAACTGCGTTTTCTTACCATTTCACATTTGTAGGTGCAAAGTTATAGGCCCAAGTTTGAAAGTACATAATCAGTAGACATACTTCAATTAATTGGACTGTGAGATACTTAACATTTTAAGGTATATGCTGACCTAAGATTATTGAGTCAGACCCATTCTTGGGTGTAAAATGATGAAGATTCTGGGACTATCCTCATGTTTCAGTTCAGAGAAAACTCTGGACTGATGTCATTAGTAGCCTTAATATTGGGGAACTTGATTCCCCTCCAGAGTACCAGGGAGTTCCTAGTAATAAACTCATCTGAGCACTTTACGTCTGTTTTCATTGGCATACACCAAAGGATCTACTTTAGTAAAACACAAATTGGAAAAAAACACTTTTTCCAAAATGGACCTGAACAGACAAGAGGTACAGTACTGCAAATTTCAATACAATACAGACTGGAGGGCATACACAGCAGCTTTTGCTAATGAATGCATAGCAGCTAAGGAAGTGAGTTAAGCAACAGAATCCTAAGCATTTCAGGAATGCAAACCTTTGCAGACAAGGGTGTATTAGGTAGAGGTGGGGTCTCAGTCTCCCAAATGGATGAACTGGAAATGAAACTGCTCTGCGCCTAAGGACTAACCACTTTTTGTTGTAGAGCATTAACATCTACAGTGTGGGAATTTGGAATTGCAGCACATGCAGGATTATGTTCATTGTTTCCTAGTGGGAAAGAGAGAATTTTTTTTGTCCATCTTGTATCTAATTTGCTTTGGGGAAAAGGTAAGAATTTAATAATCTCGTAAGTGGCTAGAAAATTATAACTATAGAAAAGTGGCCTTTTGTGTCCATGTTGAATGTTAGAGTAACACTAGGTTTCTTGTTTCAAAAAGTTACATAATTAGCCACACGTTACTGGGGACTCACGGGAACCCTTTCCTCAGGGCTTTATTCTTCACCATGGTAAATTTACTAACAAAGACCTGAGCAAAATGTGGGTCAGCTAGATAATGGTATGCTTTCACAGCGGAGGGGGGCGGTTCCACAGCCACCACTGGGCACGGCGTTTGCATGAAAGAGCAGCTGGGGGCCAGGTGACAAGATGTCTTCGCGATATAGTCCACAAGTCTGTGGTACTGTTGCTCTGACAGTCTCTCTCGGACTCCATCCACCTGCAATTCAGACACATTCATTAGCTGCCGAACCCTTACAACAGGCTTCTACAGTAAAATTACTTTTTTTTCTGATACATTTGGACACGTCTCTTAGCTTGTCTATTACAGCCATTTGTCCAAAACAGTGCTTCCTTTTATTTTCCCTCTGAGATGAGCAATAATAACAGCAATTTTAGCAGCATAACAAAAGCTCTGCATGAGAATATTAAGACGGCCTCCTTCGAGTAAGCACCTGGTGTGTAAAACTCCCATGTTTAAAGTTGACAATCTGATAACACTGTACTTACTATTAAAACATGTCATTGCTCTTTACCAAGCAGCCCAGGAACAAAGCATTAAAAATGTTTCCTCTAAATCTAATCACCATTATATCCAGCATTCTGAAATAAAAGCTTTGTTAGACTTCGCAAACCTCAGATAAAACCCTTTCAGTTTGACAGAAAAGTGGAGAAGAGCATCTCGCTCAAACCAGTGGCTCTGGGCAGAGATTAAAAAAATAAATACCTTTTGAACTGTAACATTTTCTGTTTTTATAAATGCTAGGATTCAAAGCCAGAGAAAATAGAAAAACTGGGCAGAGGAAGGGGAAATTTTTATGGCAGAAAGGGAGGATGCAAAGTACATTTATGGTTCATAAACGTCTGGCTCATCTTCAGTAGAAATGAGCAGAAGCACTGAGATATACTACCCAAGTTCTTAAGTGAGATTTTCTGAGCGCGCCCATCAAAGGCCGCTGGAGCTATAAATTCTCCTCACCTGAGCCCTGTGGCTGCCTAGTGTGCAGATGAGGCAGAGCAAGCCACCCATCTGCGAGAAGCAAGTAGCCACTGACCTCGTGGTGGTTTCTACTTACTGAATGTCGGCAAGACCATTCTGGAAGAAATACAGATGCTTTACTAAGGGCTTCTTAGTTCTCAAGAAAGAGGCAACGTGAAGAATTTGTTTATATTTCTGTATAGGGCCCAGAAACAAAGCAGTCACAAGTGTCCAAAGCTACGAAAGCCAGTGAGATGGCGGGGACAGTAAAGGGGTCTGCCAGAGGCGGAGGATTCAGTCAGGACCTCACATTTCTAAGCTGGAGGAAGAGAATGAGGGCCCCCAAAGACTTGAGACATGAAAGCCGTGCACCACCACGCAGAAGCCAGAGCGCTGATCTCACT
>RJWT010001775.1:0-45221 GCA_004365215.1 Cuniculus paca
CCTCCTTGTGACTCCGGGTCTGTAAGACCTGACCTCATTACAATCTGTCTCCCCCTGGCTGCACTGTCTCTAGTCACTTGATTAACAATGACCATGGCAGCCACCCTCCCGTTTACTGAAGACCTCATGTGGCAGGAGCTGTCCTGGCACGCTATTTAATCCTCACTACAACCCTATGAGGTAAGTATGATTCTTTCCATCTTATATGTAATCAAAACTTAGAGGTCTGTTTTCTCATACAAGATCACATTTTCATTCAATCAACATGTATTTATTAAGCGTCTATCATCTTGTTGGGTTTGGTGTTGGGTACCAGACATACAGTAAAGGTGACACAAGATAAACAAGCATACAATCAAGGACATAATGGCCAACAGTTGGGAGATCCTTGAGGGAAAGGGTGCTGAGTCCCTGGCAGAAGAGGGAACAGTGAGTTGAGCAAAGGAATTAGGGACTGCCTCCTTAAACAGGTCACATGACAGCCAAGACAGGAAGGTCTGGAAGCCAGCAGGTCAAACAAAAGGAACACAGGGTGTCCCAGGCACAGGAACAAGCTGAGTGTGGCTGAGGAAGAACAGTCTGTGTGGCTGGAGCACTGTGTACAAGGGGAGCGGGGAACATGCTGAGCTCAGAGAGGTAAGGCACTTCTCAGCACCCAGGGCAGGACCTCCTGGGCCATGACAAGAAGTCAGGGATTTAATTTCGAGGGCAAAGAAACATAAAAGGATCAGCAGAAAATAAAAACTGATGGGGCAGAACCCAGGGGCAGTGGCTACAGTGGAGAGAACTTCAGATTAGAGGAGATGCTAGTGTTTGCTGAGTGCACACCGTATGCCAGGCATCATGCCAGGGGCTCTCCACACCATAGCTCAGAGAACTCCCCATATAACTGAATGAAAGCCTCTAGCGCCCCTTCACACATGAGGTTCTGGAAAGCACTACTCATGTCAGGAACTGGCCAAACCAGACCTAAAATCCTGTTCTCATCATCCTCCACTCCATGTTGTACCCACACCATGGCATTCTGAAAGCTTCAGGGCGGCATAAATGGGGAAGGTCCTACTCTCTGTGGATAAGTACTTCAAAACACAGACATCGAAGAGCAATGTTTTCGTTTGGTTTGATTTTCTGAGGCAGAGTCTCACGTAGTTCAGCCTGGCCCTGAAGTCACTATGTAGTCCAGGCCAGCCTCAAACTCACTGCAATACTCCTGTCTCAGCTTCCTGAGTGCTAGCATTATAGATCTGAGTCATCATGCCCAGCTCAAACAGCAAACTGAAAAGAGTCAAAGCTCCTTGCTGAACCACATAAGACATTCAAATCTGCCTGAGCTGAGACCGTGAATTTTCAACAAATAGGAATAAGGCCCACAATACGTAAATACCATCATCTCTGGGTATCAGGGAATAAAAAGTCAAGCAAAGGACAAAGACAAAGAGATCAGGGTAGGAACAAGATGTGTTTCAGCCACACCTGGCTAAGGGTTTTCCCTGTTTATTACGAAAGAATCCACTCAAAATCAGTCTTTGTAGTGTCTCCTATTCATTACATACAATTTACACATGAAACATTTGACATCCAAAAAGCCCATTTCGGGCCAGGGATTTAGCCCAGTGGCCTAAGTGCCTACCTGGCAAGTGCAATGTCATGAATTTGATCCCCAGTGCCGCAAAAAAAAAAAAAAAAAAAAGCCCATTTCTAGGAATTTACCCTAAAAAAAAAAATCACACAAAAAGATGTATGCACAAGGACACTTATTACAGTTTTGTTTATAATGGGGATAAATGAGAAACAACTTGAAATGTCCCACAGTAGGAAACTACATAAATTATGATGCAATCCATTCATTTTAATGCACATTCTTAAGAAATATTTCGGTCACTAAATAATGCTCCCATTAGTATTGAAATGAAAAACTATCCATGTCATTGTCTGTCAAAAGCCAGAATTAAACTCTCCTATATACTGATAAAGGCAGCTGCCCAGACTGGATATACCACAGCGGACTCCAGATGTTGCTCAATCCAAACTTAAAAAAGAAAAGAAAAGAAAAAACAAAGAAAAGCCTGGTGTGGTGGCACACGCCTGTAATCTCAGCACTTGGGAGGCTGAGGCAGGCAGATCATTGCAAGTTCAAGATCAGCCTGGGCTACGAGGTGAACCCAAGGCCAGTCTGAACTGCATAGCAAGACCCTGTCTCAAGAAGAAAGAAAGAAAGAAAGAAAGAAAGAAAGAAAGAAAGAAAGAAAGAAAGAAAGAAAGAAAGAAAGAAAGAAAGAGAGAGAGAAAGAAGGAAAGAGAGAGAGAAAGAAAGAAAAAGTTAGTTAACGTTCAGAACACATCACCACAGAGAAGCACAGGGCTTCATAAAATACTACCTCCACCAGGCCTCCTTCAGCCAGAGGAGCTCTCCACAACATCGCCATCTAGTGAAGAGGCTCCCACTGATGACCAAACTGACTCACCAACTTCCCACCGCCAGGCCTTCTGCATAGGTGATCACATTGGCACCTAAGGAGGACCGTGGACGACGCGGGTCCCCAGGTTAAAGCCCAAAGGAAGGTTCACACGTCAGTGAGCACATGAACGGCACGGAGAAGAGGGTGAAACGACTCCTGCCAGAAGGCCTGGGTTCCGAGCCCTAAGAAGACCCCACCCCGAGGGCTCCCGGAACGTGTGTCCAGTGAGCAGACTGGATGTCACCAGGCTGCAGCTCCTCCAGTGTGCTGCCTGCCCCACCTCTGTGCATCTCTCGACCAAGGACGGCAGCCCCTCAGCTCCCAGCTTCCTCCCTCTGGCCTGGCCCACCCCACCGCAGCAGCTTCTACCTCGGCCCCTTGCCGCCGGCCTTGCTCCCCTCCAAACCCTCTTCCTCACGGCTGCCAACCTGGGTAATCGCTGAAAGCACAATTCTGGTTATTTCCCTCCCCATATTAAAACCCATCACTGGCTTCCTTTCCCCTTCAGGACAAAACTCAAAGCAAGCAGTGGAACATTCAGGAACCTGCAGGATCTGGCCCCTGCCTGCTTCGGTGGCCCCATTTCCCTCACGGAGCCTCATTCCAGGCAAAGGGAACTTATGATTCCCTGAACTCTTCGAGTGAGTTGTGCTCACTCGATCCGGCATGAGACCTTGCACCTGTGATGCTCTCCCAGGCCCCTGTGTCTGCCCCATTCCAACTCATCCCTAGTGGCCTGACCCCCCTGTCATTCAGAGGGCCTCTTCCATGGCTCCACAGCACCTGGTTCTTACTTCACTTTGTCACTATCTTACGTTCCTCGCCACCATCCAGTTAGACTCCGAGCCTCCTGACAGGAAAACATCCCTGGTTTTAAACCACTGCAGATTTCAAAGCCCCCAGCAGGCAGACTGGCATAGGGCATACAAGTGAAATTACTTACTGCATGAATGACCTTGAGCGAAATCGTAAGTGGGCCTGTGTCTTATTAGACCCTCACTAAATGCATCTACTTTTTTTTTTTTCCAGCACATTTGCAGTACATAATGGTTACATTTATCTTGGGGAGTTGGTACATTTACATAACGCACCTTAATTCCTTTTTCATCCCTTATCCATCCCATGCCTCCCTGCTCTTTCCAACTCTTGGTGCCCTTCTCATTTGCAAAAGCTTTATTTTTTTCTTCACTTATTTTCCATCCCATGCCTCTTTTCCCTCCATCCCTTGTTCCCCTTCCCATTTGAAAAAGATCTCCCTACGCCCTATCATCTATCTTTTACTTTGCTCTTTATTTACATTTTGAGTTTCTCAAATAGGAGAAACCGTGCCATATTTAATGTTTTGTCTAATTTATTTCAATTAATATTATGATCTCAAGGTGCATCTATTTACTCACAAATGCCTTGTTTATCCTTCTTTGTGGCACAGTAGTACTCCATTGTGTATAAATACCATGTTTCCTTTACCCACTGATCAGTTGATGAGCATATAGACTGTTTCCAAGATTTAGCTATTACAAATAGTGCTGCTATAAATATGAGCGTGCATGTATCACTGTAATATGATGACTTTAACTCTTTAGGGACTAAATGTAACTGTCATTCACTAGAATAGAGGAATAATGAGTTTCTCCTGTAAGTCGAGCCCCCTTTAATATATATACTGAGTGCAAAATTAGCTTTAGATGCCAAACGCATTTCCCATAAGCATCCCACAGAAAGTTCAGTCTACCGCCACACAGAGATCTATGGCCCGAGCTACTACATGAAGCCGAGGCCAAATGAAAAATTTCAGTGACTTATAAAAAACCTGAAAGGGACACACTGAAAACAGTGTGGTCATTTCAATTTCAGCTACAGAATTTGCTCTTGAAAATGCTACAATAAAAAATATTAATGCCATAAAAACCTAACAGCAGCCAAAGGACCACAGTCATAAAGAAAAAACATAAATCCTAAAACATATTGGCATAGAAGGCTCTCCCTCACCTTCAAGTAAAGCAGGATTTAGGCCATCAAGAGCAGTCTGGGCAAGAGAAACTTGAATCCCATGGCAGAGTGGGGTAAAATGACAATAACAGTAAGGCGGAATACAAGTTGTGCTTGTCAGTCCTCCAACGGCTCCACGCAGAGTGCACCATCGCTGCGCCCCCTTTAAAGGGGAGACAAGCACAGAGTGGCCCAAGGCTACCAAGCAGAGGTGGACACACAGACAGTCTGGATCCACAGGCTGTGATGCTCAGACTCGAGAGTGGCGCTGCCACTGCACATCCCTGAGCCTCAGTTTCCCCTGCATAGAATAAAGAGCGGGATTCAGGACTCCTTCCAGTTCAAAAGGCAGACCACAAAATGTGAATCCCAAACTTTACAACTCTGTTAAATCTTCCCATCTAGAAATAAAATATAAAACTGTGCCCTTCAAAAACAAGTAATAGCTCTCTATCTTTGCAAGTTGCTTTAATATTAAAGGAATATATATACACAGAACTTAACGCAAAATGCCCAGCTCAGAGCAAGAGCTCAATAAACAGCAGCTATTATTACTCTTATGATAAAACAGGAACAACCATTTAACAGCAGAGCATATTTTAATTATACACGATGTGGAATAATCAAATCTCATTCGTTTGAGGCCCCAGACCCCACAGCATAGATCGCATTGTACTGCTGAAATTATAACAACTCTAAGCTCAGAAATTACTTGTTTCCATTAGAGATCTGACAAGTCATTTCTTCAATTGGTCACTGGTGGTTTGCAGATAACTATTAGCAGTAATGAGTATTCTAAATTAAATCCAGAGACAGCACCACTCTGTTCTGTAAAGACAACCGGGGAGAGAGAAACATAATTGTGGAGCGCCCTTCTCTCTGGGTCCTCCGTCTTCTCTCTGATAAATATCTCCTGTGTCTTGCATAGTATGGATTTCATTTGGTTACAAATGAAGAAGGGTCTAATTCTTCCCGAGATAAATGAGAGCGTTGAGCAGGTAACTTGTTAAAGAGAATTGAAATTGGGAAAATAACCTTATTTTCCTGTTACTTGACAACAAACCCCCTCCACTAACAAATGAAAGACACAATGCTGGGAGACATTAAGTATCGAAAGCCAAATCTATCATCGAGTAATCCATTCGCAGACAACTGCCACACAGTACTGTATGCAGGCTACTCACATTCCATTCAACAGCAACCAAGTCTACAAAATGAATGGGGAGACACAGGCAGTGCAAGCAACAATAGCTTTAGAATCATTAAAAACCTAAGTCCGAATTTCAGTTCTGCCCTTTACATATTACACAACTGTAAATGGGTCTCTCCTCATCTTAAGATTCCTTATCTCTAAAATGGGGACATGTGAAATACCTCAAGAGTTGTAGCAAAGACCAACCAAGGGTCATAAATAACATGCCTTACATTATTGTGAGGACCTGGACAAATGTTAGCTCTCCTCAACCGTGCAGTATGTCACTTGCTTGTCTTCAGGACATCAGAAATACACCAAGTACCCAAAGCTGGGATTTGCTGACTTTGTCAGCAGCAGTAACGGCCGACTGTGTATGTATGGAACAAGTTCTCGCAAAACGCAGCTCCCTCATGCATGTGGCTGGACAGCAGCAGCAGACACTGACTTGGTAGAAACAATTGGATATCTCCACTTACATTTTCAAAGTCCTTCATGTTCCGTGCTCTGGTAGGCGACACCTTTTCTTCTGATGCAGTTGGGAGCACTAGAAAAAGGCAAAACAGACAAAGGAAAACATCATGGTATGTAAACTGCCCAACATTCCTACTAGGGACTACCCGAGAGAAGCGAAAACATGCGGAGTTTCCACAGTGTACCCTGTTGGCATTTTCTGCCTATTGTGATTTACTGATTTGAGACCAGAGAAAGCTCTAAACCATTTACTTCAAATGCTAACGAATTACTTAAACGATCGCCAGTATAAATGTGTGTGTCTGGGGATGAACCCTGAAAATGCATAGGGCATGTGGCAAAACACTGTCCTGACATGCACTTCCTCATCTTCACACGTCAGCAACCAAGCACTGAAACAACGCACATTGATGCAGGAATTGGCAAACTTCTTGAAACTCCAGACATTTGGCTTAACAGGTCACACGCAAAGCCTGAGAGCTGTCACCGCTACACAGCGCCTCTGCTGCAGCACAAAAACAGCCACAGCCAACTCATAAACAAAGTGGCCATGTTCCAACAAAACTTTACTCCCAAAAGCAGACAGCGGGCGGGAAACTGCTGACCCCTGCCTTGAGTAAAAACTGCCAGTACCAATCTCTCCACAGCTTCCTTAATTCAATAAACATTTATTAGACACCTGCTCTGCATCAAGCACCATCCTGGGTGCTGGAGAAACAATGGTGAAGGAGACACTGATCCTTCTCAATCAAGTGGGCAAGATAGAGAGAAAACAAACCGTTATCACACCAAGCAGAGTACCTGGTGCTTTGTAGATGTTTTGTAAAAATGTGTGGGGTGAATGAATGAACTCATTCCCCCATCAAAGCTGCACAGAGAGCCTAATTTCTGCCAGGAAGCTTTCTGGATGTGTCTGCATCAGGAAACAAACAGAGCTTCTATTCTAGAGGGAGGAGATACACAATAAGCAAAATAAGGGAGCATTCAAAGGTACAAATGCCATGGAGAAAAATGGTGAACAAGGATGGGAAATCCAGGGGTGGGGAGGAGATTGCAGTCTTAAATAAGGTTATCAAGGCTGGTCTCACTGAGAAGGCCACTCTGTGCAGGGGTGAAGGGAAGCAGTCAGTTACTTAGGACACTCCAGGTGCAGCGAGCACCTTGGGTAAGAGTATGCCCAGTAGGTCTGAGGAACAGCCAGGAGGCAATGGCTGGAGATCCACAAACAAAGGGCATAGTGGAAGAGAAGCTACGAGAGGTTTCGGAAGAAGGACTGCATCTGGCGTAAAGACTGAGTAGCCATGGTGGACTCGGAGCTAGGGAGTAAGAGGAGCAGACTCACATTGCTCCAGGCTCCCTCTGGCTGCCTCGCTGAGAACAGACTGTAAGGAGCTTAGGAGAAAAACAAAAAGACCAGTCAGGAGAATAACAGGATAACACAGGTTAGAAATCCTGGGGGTCTGGAGTATCAGCGGATGAGAACTGGTTTGATTCTGGATATTTTAAAAGTATCCAACAGGAATAAATAAAATGAAGTGAAATATATAATGTTCACAGAAAAAAGGCCTAAGTAAGCCAAAGAAGGTGCTTTGAGCTAAGTCCTAAAGAGGGAGAAGGTACCTGGAAAACAGCCCAGACAGAAGAACGAAGGTAGGTATGCACGCAGTGCTTAGAACCCGCTCAGCAGAGAGGCTGAGGAGTCGGCTGGGCAGGCTATGCAGAGCCCTGTACACCAGACTGAGGGCGCGGAGGTTTCCTTGTTCCTTGACTGGGCTGTGCTGTCACCTGTCCTGTCATCCAAGATGCTTGCTCCCTCCTTTTACCCTACCTAAGTCTTACTTCAAGTCTCAGCACCCACATGAGTTTCTCAGGCAACTCTCGCCTGCCTCACACCAGGTAAATCTCTCATCCCTGCTCAGCGTGCCTAACACCTCCTCACTCCTGACGCTGGCACATGCTTCCTCGTAACTTCTTGTCTGTGTTCTTAGCTTGAAGGTAATGACGTTCAATGATGAATCCTAGTGCTGAGCCGAACCTGCCATGAAGGAGATGGAAAAACACTTCTTTCTGCACATCTCACTTTGGAGATGAGAGAAAAAAAAAATACAAGTCCAAATAACTCTAAGATATCTCAACAAAGCTAATTATTAGCATTACCCACAGAGACACTTGGGACAGCATTCGCTTGTTCTCATAATGAAAATTATGAGGTGTGCTCAGCCAAACCCAAACTGCAGAGTCTCCTCATCATCCAGCTTAAACACAATACACTACTTATTTACTCAGTGACATCGCCTATGGTCTCAGCAGCTATTCGCGCAAAGGGCAGGCCCATGTAGGAATGCTGGACCTCAGCCGGCAAACGGAACCGAGCAGCCTGCCAGGAAGGCCTTGGCACACAAAAGCCCAGGCGGCAGCTCTCCTGGGCCTCAAGGCACTCGGCAGTGGAGACCAACAGAAGCCCCACGCTGGGCCTACTCACCAATTCCGTGCTGGCCTCTCCGAAGTCATTCAGTTCAGCAAACACTGGCTGAACCCTACAGGCTTGGTAGCAGGAAAAAACACCTGTGAAGTATAGTCCCTTCACTGTTCTAGTCCAGTGTTTGTGAAAGGAGGTGGAGAGCAAACCAGTACTGCATGGAATGAAAAATGCTGAGCACCCACTGTGTGCCAGGACAGGAAGGCTCTAAACCCCAGGTCTGGAAGCCCAGTCCCAAGCCTCAAGTTGCTCACAACCTACTGACTACTCCCCTTGTTCTTCCTCAAGAAAATCCCGGGCTCTGTGTACTTACTTCCATTTCCCAAACCGGCAATGGTGCTGATGCCATCCTGGTCATCTGGGAAAGGGGGAACAAGGCCACTAGAAGAGAACACACAGGATAAGAGATGAGGTAGTCTTTGAACAACAGAGACAACTAAGAATGCCCTGCCTGCAGGTGACAACCAGCAGGCCATGGCCACATGGGTCACACAGCTGAGCTACCTGTGAGGCATGAAGTGCAGAGCTTAAGAACTCAAGAGGTGAGGTTGAGTTTGGCTGAGTCCCAGTTCTAACACTCAGCAGCTGGAGACCTGCAGCACAGCCATTCACTCACTCATTCATTCATACAGCAAATGTGCTGTGTGCCAAGTACCTGCTAGGTGCAGAGGCACTGTGCCAAGTACAAGCCACTGAGCTTTCTGAGTCTCACATCATTCTCTGTCAGATGGACACGTCACGCTAACGTAGCTAAATGAGCTAATGTGTATAAACACCTAGCACACAGTAAGAGCTAAGTGACTCCTGTTACTCTTGTTCTTTATTGCTATCATTAATGTATCAACACAATCAAAAGTTCTATGAATGTCAAACAAAAATGCAGAATTCACTGGTCCAAGAAGTTGTACTGGTTGAATCATATAAACAGGAAATGTAGATTTGGAGACGCTGGCAGAAAAGTAAACCATAACAGGTGAATTGGTTTGACATGACAGACACTACCCTGGATTCTAGTCTAAGCGCTGCATGTACCTCTCCAAGCCTCACTTCTTCAGCTCTAAAAGGAGAACAGCAGCCATTTCACAGAGTAACTGGCAACTAAACAAGAAATGCTCAGCATGATACCTGGCACACTGCAGGCACTACATCAATGGAAGCAAAATATCATTGTCACTGTAAAACATATTGTGCTTTATTATTTATAAAATACCTCTGTTAGAACTGCCCAACTCCCTGAGGGTCTGTATGTTTTTCAAGAGAAGGCTCTGAAGTTCAGACAATTTCAGTGTCCTAGCCAGAGTCACATGGCAGCAGAAAACCCAAGTCCAGAACCTAACCCCCAACAACATTTCTCTGTCCGACCTGGAACCCAGGAGTTGATGAACACTCAGCGTCACTTATTGGCAGTTTGCTCTTTTCTGCTTCTAAATCCAAATGCACTGTGCTTCTTGGACAATTTTCCCTAATCACCAAACTCTGGAGGTAGAATGTGACCTGCAGGTTCTGAATCAAGCAAAAAACTGGAAAACTCACTGGGGATCTAGCTCAGCAGCCTAAGCGCCTGCCTAGCAAGTACAAGGTCATGAGTTCAATCCCCGGTGCTGCAAAAAAAAAAAAAAAAAACTGGAAAACTCATAAAAGTTCAACATCAGGAAAATGATTACATAGAATGTGTGTGCTTCAAAGATAACTGGAGGCTGAGGATGTAGCTCAGAGGCAGAATGCTTGCCTGTGTGAGGGTTTGAGCCCTACTACCACACACATACAAAACAAAGATAAGTGGAAAAACTTAAATAGAGTATGCCCTCAAACATGGAAAAAATATATATGCATGTACACTAAAATCATCCCAAATCCTTTTTTGGAACGAGGTGAGCCATACATACATAACAAGACTAAGGAGACATACTAAAATATTTACAATCATATATAGGAAAATGAGATGTTTTCCTCCAACTTAATTTTCTGTAATTTTCAATTTCTTCCCATAAGCACCACTCTCTATTTTTTAGTTTGGGACCTTTTTCTTTTCTTTTGTTTTGTTTTTTCTGGTACCAAGAATCGAACACGGGACCTTGTGCTTGCCAGGCAGGCGCTGTGCCACTGAGCTGTATCCCTGACCCATTACTCCAGTTTTTAGACTAAATTTTAAAAATTAAAGTTAACTTCAACCACTGCCTTTTGCAAATGATGACTCACAGACCCAAGATCACATAGCGGGTTACTGGCCAGACTTAGCCTAAAGTCCAGTCCTCCCTCCTTAGTCCGGGGTTTTCTCCACCACAGCCTTTACCTGAACTTCCACAGGCCGAAATGCCCACGCATAACTCAAGCCAAGGTCAGTCACACCTGAAAACCACCTGGCAGGCAAAGCCGAAGGTCTCGATCTTAGCTTCAAACAGGCAATAACTGAAGTTGCCAAATTCCCACCTGGGCTTTCCCTGCCCACTTTTAAAATGCTCTGTATCTCTGTCATCTGCATGGTTCAGTCGGTTCTGCCCACACCTCAAGGGCAAACACTTCTCTTCCCATTCCCATCATCACTCTTAGCCTCAGAATGAAGACGGAGCCCCCTAATACTTTTCTCCAAGGAGTGGGAGCGGCAGCGAGGACTGAACGGACACAGGCAGAGGACTCCCGTGGCTACTGCTGTGCGTCAACTGTTTGCTGAGTGACTGAATGGTCTCACCTGAGCTTCACCACCACGGCCTCCTATCTGGCACTACTGCTGCCCTAAAGAAGCAACCTCTTTCCATGCTTGTATCTGCCAGCCACAACTGTCCTTTCACCCCACAAAACCAACAAGGGCCACGTGTTTCACTGAGTTTTACAAGATCTGTGGATGGAACTGGACGTCACATGCAGTAAACATCAACAAGTGCACACTTGTTTGTCTTTTAAGAAGTCCTCTTTCATTCTACACAATTCATCTCATTATTCTTAATTCATAGTTTAAATATTCACTTTTCATTAGAAAAAACTACAAAAAAATACAGATGAATCTAAGCTTTCTGGATGAGTCCTCAGTCCCCTCCACGTGACAAAGATGTCTCCTTCCAGACCTTGCAATGTTTATTCACAGACATCAAGACGCTATTTTTGACTTAAAAAGAAAATGAATGTAATCAAAGTATATATATTATTCTGCAACATAGTTCCTCTACTAAAGATGTGTCCTAAAATTGTTCTGAAGACAGTACAAATGGATCTGCTTCAATGTTTTCTACTCCTACAAAGCATCTCATAGCAGTGGTTTTTTCAAACTTTATTGACCATAATGCATAATGCTTAATTCCTGAAATATTTTATGTTCCGTTCAACTTTTTAAAATTCAGTTGCAACCTACAAAGTTTGAACTTCATGAGCTACCTATGGGAGACAGTCTGAAAGACACTTGAAAGGATGTATATTTACCCTATCCTCTACTGATGACATTCAATTTGTTTCTAAGTTTTTCTTTTACAAACAGTGATGTATGAGTATCTTCAGACAGGACCCACTGCGCACAAGCATGTGAGTTCTCTAGGATAGATTCTAGGATAAATAACACGGAGTGGAACTGCTGGGTCAAAACATGCTCACATTTTTAAACCAGGCAAAGGTTTGAATAAACATTTCACCAAAGAAAACATACAGATGGCTAGTAAGCACATGAAAGGGTATTTAATATCATCAGTCATTACAGAAAAGGAAATCAATGCCACAGTGAGATATCACATTACACAATAGACAGGTACAGTCAAAAAGACAGCTATTACAAGAGTTGGTACGGATGTGAAGAAAGCTGGAACCTTCAAACACTGCTGGTGAGAGACAAATGGTACAGCCACTTTGGAATAGACCCTGGCAGTACCTCAAAATATGAAAGGGTTAACTTTATAACCCAACAATTCCACTCCTAGTTATATGCCCAAGAGGAGTGAAAACGTATCTACAAGAAAATGTATACAAAAGTAAACATTCGGAGCAACATTATTCATAATAGACAAAAATAGAGACATCCAAATTCCCATCAATACGAATGAATAAACAAAATGTGGTAGATGGCGTTACAGCTTGTATCTAGATGTCCCCTCAAAGCCTCATGCAGTCATAGGCGGGGTTTTTCAGAAGTGGCTGGATCTAGGGTGTGCGATTCATAGTGCGATGCTAGGATCGAAGCTGGGGGTGAGTGGGGGTGAGTGCTACCCACCCTAAGGTTGGTCAGCCTGGAAGAATCCAAGGGACAGAAAGAAGGTCACGGTTCACTGCTTGTCTCTTGCTGCTTCTTTCTAATTTGATGCTCTGCTGCCCTCTGTCATTGCACCCTGCCTTGGAGCCAGCCAACTATGGACTGAAACTTCCACAAACTTCTACAAAGTTTGAGCTAAATAAACCTTTTCTCCTTTAACTTTGGGTGTTGGGTATTTTATCTCAGTAATGAGAAAAGTAACTAAGACAACAGGTACAAAGAATAGTACTTGACCATTAAAAGGAATGAAGTACAGATAAATGCTACTACATGGATGAACCTCACTGAAGTTCACAAGCTGTAAGACGCCGTTTCTATGAACGTTCAGAGACAAAAAGCGATCAAGGTTTTGTAGGGCTGAGAGGGGCAGCAGGGGGACTGCAAGAATGTGGAGTAGAGCTGATAACACAGGGTTTCTCGCTGATGAAAATGTTCTAAAAGTGTACTCTGCTGATGGTTGCACAACTCTGTAAATATACTAAAAACCACTGAAGCTGCGCGTGCTGGCACAAAACTGTGAAAGTTTGAGGCCAGCCTGGGCAACTAGCAAGACTGTCTCAAAACAAAAAATAAGAAAGGCTGGGGGGTATAGCTCAGTGTAAAGACCCTGGGTTCAATCCCCAGGACCACTTGATTAGTTAATTAAAAATAAAATAAAAAGGATTAGGATATAGCTCAGTGGTAAGGCACTAATCTAACATGTATGAGACTGTGGGTTCAATCCTCAGGTCCAAAAGGGAAAAAAAATTTAATAAAACTTTTTTAAAAGCACTGAATGATATACTTTATATGGGTAAACTTCATAGCATATAAATAATATCTTTTTTTTATTTTCAATTACTGGCAATTGAACCCAGGGCCTCCACACTGAGCTATATCCCTAGCCCTTTTATTAGTTTCTGAGTCAGGGTCTTGCTAAATTGCCCAGGCTGGCCTTGCATTTGTGACCCTCCTGCCTCAGCCTGGCAGAGTACTGGGATTACAGGTATGCACTACCACTCCTGGCCATAAACCATATCTTGATAAAACTATTTTAAAAACATACATAGGCATAATTTTTAATATTAATAATGTCGAATTGTGTTCCAGAAAGACTATGCCAATGGATGGTCTGTATGCACAACTTTTAACAGTGATAACAAAGCAGTATTTCACTACTAAATATGGGGCCTACGTTACATGGTCTTCATTTTTTTGAAAGGCACTGAACAAAATCAATTCATTCAACAAATATGTGCTGAGGCTCCACTATGTGCCAGACACAATTCTAGATGCTAAGACACAGTGGAGAACAAACTAATGTTCTCCTCATACCTCACATCTCAGGAGGGACCCTCTATCCAAGGCAGCAATCCTACTACCATCAAGCCTTCCATGGAAATTTCAGTCCATTCTCCTACTATTTCCTGACCTTCTGCTATGAGTCCATGAAGGCACTCTGCCCAAGAAAGTACAAACTGAGCTTAGAGCACAACACAAACATGGCCCAGTGCTGGAGGAGCTTGTTGGTAAACAAGGCTGAGCTCGGACCTTAGGAAGCTCACAGTAGGCAAAGCAGACTCCTGGGCACACACAGAGGGAAGTGCCCAGTGCTGTGGTACAGAGGATCCTGTCCAGGGTTTCCAGGACATGTTAGGGTTAGGGTTAGGGTTAGGGTTAGGGTTAGGGTTAGGGTTAGTGCATCAGGCATCAGTGTAATAAAACTAGCTAACATTTCACACTCCCCCAGTAGTGCCAGGCACTTAATATGCATACTCTCACTTCACCTGTATACCCTTCAATACAATAGTTATGATCATTGAAAAGAAAACTCAAAAGGGTTAAGTGACTTACTCAAACCAACCAACCTGGGAACTGGCTGGACCAGGATTTCTATCCAGTCATCTCAACCACCCATCCCGGGTTCTTTCCACACCACCAGGCAGGATTTAATAAAAGGCCCTTGCTTGGGCGAGGTCACTGGGGCAAGAATCTAGGCCTAAATGTCCCAGAGTCAAAGTTGTCTGGGACACTGGCAGACAATAAGGTTTGGAGGGAATGACACACATTGTCCTAATTCAACAAAAGTTGAAGAACAGACTGGACTACAGTTCAGTCTTTAAAACTAGGGCTTGGAAATTATCCAGTAAAAGAGTACCCAGAAAATAGTACACTACAATAAAAAGATGAGATGTTATCTGAGGGATTACTCTTTTTCATTGTTATCATCTAATGGAGACCTTGCTGCCCAGGGTATTATGGATGCTTTTAAGAACCACTTCAGTCTAGGAGCTTTGCAAGATCTTCCCCAAATCCCCTCAATCCAAATTGGTTCAGAGAAGTAGCTGGAAGGCAGGTCGAGCTTTGAAGTCAGCAAGTGTAGGTTTTACATCCTGACTCCGTGTACTTTTTGGGTGAACCCAGACCAGGCATTTCAGTTCTCTGGAGCCTCACTGGCCCCTGTTAACAAAGAGATAATGCGATCACTTCAAAGGATCCCTGTTTATTCAGTGATAGCAGTCACGGAGACCGTAATACCAGATTAGGAACTATATTTACAAAGACAAAAGAAATGTAGTTTCTGCTCTCACATCTGGGCGACGGGTTAGTTAACCCACACCTTCAGGATCCAGTACAGAAGCCAAGGGCCACAGGAACCCTTTAAGCACTTGAAATGTGGTTTGTCCTCATTGAGAAGCGCTATAAATGTAAAATTCATGCCAAATTTCAAAGATTTAGTAAGAGAAAAAGGATGCAAATTATCACATCAATGATTTTTTTCTAATGACATATTAAAATAACATATGCAAATAGTAGGCTAAATAAAATATACAGCACTACTGAAGTCATTGTTTTGGTGGCCAAGCACCCACTGCAGCCAGGTTTGATTCCCCAGCACTACAAAAAAGAAAGAAAAAAAATCATCCTTTTACTTCTACTCTTTTTAAGGGGGCTGCTAGAAAATTTTAAATTACATACACTGGACAGTGCTAGTCAATAAACTTTGGTGAGGTCAGCTAGGATCACTGAAAGATAAAGCGATCTGAGAGGGCCTAGCTAAGGTTTGGGAATGGCAGTGAAGATTTCCCAGCAGTGACATCTAAATTGAGCTCTGAAAAATCATAGGCCTTGATAAGGCAAAGGGGAATTAGGAGAGCAACTTAGGCAGCAAAACAGCAAGTCTACAGGCCTCTCGGTAAGCAACATGGCAAGATAAAGAGCTCAGCAGCCAGGCATAGCACGAAGAGCTAGAAGAGACAGGGAAGGAAAATGAGAAAGGGGAGGCTACAGAAGTAGAGGGGGCCAGACTCTGAAATACCCTGGAAGTCATATTAAAGACGTTCATGCTGAGGATGGCAAGGAGCCACCGAGACTCTACAGTAGGTAACACATTCATTATCCGGAATGGATTCAGCACTTGGGTTCTGTACAGGTAAGCAGAAAGAAAGAAGGTTTGCAGATACGCTGAGGAGCTACACTGGGTCGGACACTGGGCTAAACCCTTCCAGAGTCATTTTAATTCTTATGCCAACCCTAGGCTTTCACCCGTTTGATAGATAATGAAAACTTAGGCTCAGCCAAGCGTGGTAGTACATGTCTGTAATCCCAGCACTCTGAGAAGCTGAGGCAAAAGACTCGAGTATGATCCCAGTTTGGGCAATATAGCAATGTAGAGACCCTGTCTCAAAAAAACAAAAGGGGGCCTGGGATATAGCTCAGTTCAAATGCCCTGGGTTCAACAGTAGCAGCTTCTGAAGGTAAGATTTACAAATTAAAAGCTTTCAAGCTGTAATAGTGAGGATTATTAGAGATGTGAAGGAAGACAGGACAATCCAGTGAGAGGCTGAGGTAGTCATATGCAGAGAAAGGGACAGGATAACTTTCACTGGATCCAGAGCTAATTACAAAGGGCCATGCTCTTTGTCTGACACCTGACAGAAGGTTCTCAATAAACAGATTACACATTTCCCAAATTTGCCCAAGATAGGACCTGTTTATGCCTATCTTGCTGCCCAGGTGTTAGGGTTTACATTTAAATGTTCTCCCAAAGCTTTGGATGCTCATAGGTGGGATTTGGGGGAGATGACTGGATCATGGGGGTGTGATACTCATCAATGGATTAGCCCACTGATGAGTTTATAGCTAAATGTGATGTTAGGAGATGAAGCCTGTCAGAGAAAAGCCGCTGGGGGCGTGGCCTGGAGGAGTCTATCCTCCTCCCTTGCTCTCCCTCTACTGTGCACAGCCATGCCATGAGCTGTTTCACCTCTGCCATGCCCCTCTACCTTGGAGCCAACCAAGACTACAGGCTGAAGCCTCTGCAAACTGTGAGCCAAAATAAACCTCCCTTCCTTAGAGTTGTGAGTGTTGGGAACTGAGTCTCAGCAACAAGAAAGTAACTAAGACAACAGACAGAAAAGTTAACTGTTCCCACTTCTCTCTTAATAGCATCTGGTGTGCACAACAAATCACAAAGCCACTCTCAAGTAGGATCTGAAAAAAGCAGTAGCCCATTCCTAGAGAAATATATACCACAGGTTCTCAGTCAGGCCTTCTCTTCCTCTTCCTCTTCTCTACCCAGTCTCCAAACAGAAGACCAGGAGAACCAAAGGACCCTGAAGCAGTATAGCACCCCATCAAGTCTCCAAAAAGGCCTCAGTTCCACCAGCCAAAAAGACTCCAACCACTTGAGCCAGGTTCACTGAAAAGCCAGTCTCAGTCATTGTTCCCTGATTTCCGCCACAACTGATAATACAGTTTGAACATCCCTAAATTTAAAAATCCAAAATCCTAAATTTTTTGAGTGCCAACATGACAGCTACAGGTGGAAAGTTTCACATCTGATCTCATGTGACAAGTCATAAAGTGCAGCCAACATTAAAAATACAGTATAAAATTATCTTATGTATGTAAGGTGTATATGAAACAGTATATAAGGTATGCATAAAACATAAATAAATCTCATGTTGAGACTTGGGTCCCATTTCCAATAATATATCTCATTATGCATATGAAAATATTCAAAAGAAATCCCAAATCTGAAACATTTCTGATCCTAACAATTTCAGATAAGGCATACACAAACTGTATTAGTAGTGGTAACAATAATGACAATAACAATACAGGATCAGTTCATCACCCATGCAGGTATGGCTTATTTTAATCTTCTCCCTAATTCTACCAAGTAGATATTACCTTAACCCAGTTTACAGATGGAAAAGTTGACCAAGTCACTTTTATCAAGATCACATAGCTAGTCAGTTTATAGATGGATTTGATTGTAGGTCTGTCCACCTCCAGTCACAGCTCTTAACCACTGCACTCCATTGTCTCTGTCCCAGGTGGCCACTGTGTGAACCCACAATCAAAGTCTAAACTTAAGGACTACACTCCCCATAATGAATGCAAACCCCAAACCAGAATGAATTATCAAGTGTTGCGAGGTCCCTGTCCCCCAAACAGCCCCCACTAATGCCATACTCCAAGCAGTTCTCCCTCACCTTACTGTCCATACCCTTTCGAAGTTTGTCCCAAAAAGAAACGAGTGTAGTGCAGACCCGGGACTCCTAGGCCCAAACTCAGTATCTGCAGGCGGAACCCGAAAGAGCACCCTAGATCCCACACTATCAGCAGGTGGGCCCCAAAATAGACCCTGCCCGAAGAAGCCCACCCCACACTCTGCCCCTACCACACACCCTCAAGAGCAAACCCCACAGCCGGGTTAGAGAGAAACCCCACCAGTGGGAACTCTGGCCCAGTTACCGCGAATCCCCAATACTCGGGCCGCACCTGCAGCCACTGAAAGTCCCGGGGAGAGTGACGTCTTCTTCCAACACGGAGTCCATTATGCACACAAAGGCAATGGTGGCATTAACGTCTGTGGCGGCGGCGCCGCTGGCTCCCCCCGCACCGCCTGGCTGTTGCGACCCGCCCGGCTTTCCAGGTCCCCGCCCACTCCAACCCAGCTCTTGTTCGGACTGTGGCGGCGCCGCTGGAATTCAAACCGCAGCTCTCGCCATCTTTCCCGGCGCTTCTTCCTACGGAAACGAGGCGGGGTCACGGAGGCTCACTGGATGAAGCCGATCTGCCAGGGCAAGAGGTCGGGCAGGGAAAAGTTGGTTGGCGCCATCTTAACTAAGGGCAAAGCATTAGCCTATGGCCCGGCCAAATTAAGGGAAAAAAGTTGGCAGCCATTTTTTATGAGGGCACTAAGGTAGGGACCATGGCAGCCGCCATTTTTATTAAGGGTGAAAACCGGCCTTGGTCCGTTAACTTGAGCGGGAGATGGAAATACCGCCCTTTACTACAACACAGAATTCCTAATTGTTTGCTTTTCTAGAATAATGACCCCTCAAATTTTAGGGTCCATACACCCAAATGGCCTCCGTCTTGCCTTGAAAGGTAATCAAATGATGCTTCCCTTTAGAAGATTCCTTCCTACCTGCAGGATCCTGGCAAAAGCAGTGTTTTGCACACCTTTTTTTTTTTTTTTTTTGGTACCGGGGATTGAACTCAGGACCTCGCACTTACCAGGCAAGCGCTTGAGCCACTGAGCTAAATCTCCAGCTTTGCACACTCCTTTTGGAGCAGCTCATCCACATGAGCGAAGTAGGCCGCCTGCACTTTCAGGCTCTTAGTGATCCTTTATTACCCTTAGGACTCATACTCACTTGGAATCAGTAAACTGAGGCCCAGAGTAGATCTTAACTAGATGTGGATATGGGCTCCTGCCAGCTACATCAAGGTTCTATATAACCCTGGTTGTCTTAAAGCACATAACAATCACAAAACACCTAGATAATTTGGGCAGAGCTTCGTTTAGAAATTAACCTTCCCTTCCCTCTCAGTGTTGCTTTTTCCTCTGCAGGCTGTCGGGAGAGTCCTGGATGAAAAGAACTAGAAAACATGATTGAGCAGTAAATGGTGACATCCTTGGAATCATGAACAACCTCTGTCCCGGTTTCTTCATCCTTCAGTTAAATAATTGATTAATAACAGGGGAACTAGAGTGTCAGAATTCCCACCTTGACTGTGCCATTCACTCTGATCTTTGACAGATCTCTTCTACTCCTTATGTCTGGATCTGTTAAATGAAAGATGAATGGAGCTCTCTGGACCTTACTGTTCTGAAGGTGATTGCTCTGTGCTTATTTCAAAGCTACTAACAAAGAACCAGCTCTATCCCGGTGAGGGAGGCTGAGTTATAAATCATCGCTTACCAGCTGAAGGAAATAATTTTCCATTCAGCAAATGAAACCACTTGAGAAAAGAAACAAAGAGGTCTTCCTTTTTTTTTTTTAAATCACATCTAATGTGTCACTCCGTCCAGGCTTATCACATACACCACCTCATTTAACCTTCACCAACCCTCTGGAATAGGTGCTGCTATTGTACTCTTTTACTCATCCTTGAGAAGACTGAGGCTGGGACAACTTAATTGAGGTCCCATGCTGGGACAGCCAGATCTAAAATTTGAGCCCAGGCCTCTCTGAAATCCAGTAACCCAGGTGTTTCAGGCAGCTTGTCTTCCAGATTTGTTTTTCTCCACCTTAGAATTTGAGAATAGGAGAAGAGGTCTACATCCTGATAACAGTATTTAAGTGAGCTGTGCATCAGGCTCTGCCCTTTGTGCAACTGCTCCAAGGTGGCTAGGAGGTGAATCTTAATGTAAGTAATATGACTGCAGGCCTAGAAATCTGAATGTCTGAATTCTGACTTCTCCTTATCCTTGACTAGGGATTTCTTCCCCCTTGATTTGCCTTGGCTTTCCTGTGTATGAAATGGGGCAGATGATGTCAGGCTCATATAGCACATTATCTCATTAGACACTTTGAAAATTATAAAAAAGAAATAACCTATGAGAAGTTCTTGTTAAGATGAATCCATTTTCCTATTCAGCAAAACCATATTCCTAGATTTAGCGCAAATTCCTTTAGTGAACCTGGAACTTGAAAATAGAAGCAATTGCAGAAAGGAAAGACTAAATGTGAAGTTGTTTTCCCTGCTACAGTAGTGGTTTCATGGTCAGAGACGGAGGCCTTTGCCTTGTCTGTATCACTGGCTTTTCTTTCTGAGGAGCCTGGAGGTGATGTCACTACTACCAGCTGTTTGGGCTATCTGAGCCATCTCCTTGACAACAGCCATTTTACCACAAAGCTGGCATTATTATTTCCTTGGACAAGGTCATATCAAATGACTAGAAGTAGTTTGTACCCAGATGTTTTTCATTTGGGTGGAATGTTTCTGGCTTAAGCAGCTGAAGACAGTTGTGTTGCCATTACTAACAGCAAGAATAACTTTTTACAAATCAACACATTTGCATAGCTTCTTTGCCTATTCCATTTTCTCCTCATGACACTATGAAGTAGATGGGATGATTGCCCAGCCCTACAGAGGAGGAATGCTATAGTTTGGATCTTGAATTTCCCCCAAAGACCCATATGTCAAAGATTTGGTCCCGATCCCATCGCACTGTCGGGAGATGGTGGAACCTTTAAGAAGTAGAGCCTACTTGAGGAAATTTAGGCCACTGAGGACCCTCTGAAAGAGGATACTAAGACTTTGGCCACTCCTCTTTCTCTTTGCTTCCGGGCCACCATGAAATGAACAATCCCTTTACTAGGAGCTGCCACCATGATGTGTGTTACACATTTTGTCAGAGTAACAGAAAACTCAGCGAAGAAACTAAGATTCAGAGCGGGGAAGAAATTTGCCCAAGGTCATATTTCCTTCTTTCCTCTTTCTTAGCTTTTCATTTAGAAACCACTTCAGACTTAGAAAAAAGTTTCCAAAACAGCACAGACTTTCAAACAGCTTCCTAAAATATGAACATCTTACATAAACATAGCACAGTTGTTACAATTTACATTGTGGCTCTACTACTGGCTGCAGACCTTATTTGAATTTAATCAGTTTTGTCATTAATTTCCTTTTGCTGGTCCAGGATCCAATCCAGGATTCCACTTGTGTTTAGTTGTTATGTCTCCTTTCTACTTCAGCAAACCACTGACCTACTTTATGTTGCTAAAGATTTATGTTTCTTATAGTAGTTTTATATATAATTGGAATTGTACAGTATGTACTTTATTGTGTCTGTGTTCTTTGAAAAGCGGGAACTTTTATTTCTATGTCCTAGCGTCTGTCATAGTGTCTGGCACTATAATAGACTTAATAGATGTTCAATAAATGTTGGTGAAAGAGTGAATTAATAAATTTAACCAGAGTTGATGACCTTATGCTCAAACACCCTTTTCTTCCTGGCTAGTGAAATACAGGGTTGAAAGTGGCCCTCAGAACATTTAACCAAACCTCTTGGATATACCAGTGGAAAAACTATGCTCCACGTGGGACTAATGGTCTGCCCATGTTCACTGTAAATTTATACCAGAGCATAGGTTAGATGCCAGTGTGCAGACTCTCAGGCCTGCAAATCCCTTGCTTCCACTTTCCACTTTCAAGCAAATCTCAGTGGGACCTCAGAATGCCTACAAGGTGTCACACTGCCTATGTCAGCCTCCTGGCACCATACCACACACTGAAAATTACAGAAACAGCAGCAATTCAACCTAGAAAATTCCTCGTGTCATTCCAAATGTACCCAAAACCTAGGAGTGGCCTTACTCCAATCCTAAACTGCAGATTGGTTTTCTAGTTAGAAAAAAAGCCTCATGGTTCCTGATCCAATTTTCCACTCACTAGAGAAAGAATGGTACTGTGTGTTTTGTGCAGTTCTTACTAAAGATCTCTTACATAAAAAAGAAAAAGGAACAGCGATTCTTTGTATACCTTGTATGTGCCTGTTGCTTCATGTGTAGGACATCACCTTACCTCATGGCAATCCTGTGAGGTTACCATTCTTATTCCTTCTTCGAGTAATGACAGCAGGACTAATAGTTGTCTACTGACATGACCAAAATTCTATAACTCTGAACTGAATCAGGAAGCCTTGTCTTCTTGCCTCAAAAGCAGATATTCTTTGTACTAAAACCTGTGATCTTTTAGAACCCCAAAAAGACATTTTTCTCCTGGTGTTTCAGTCTGCATTTTAAGATGCTTTCTTAGTCATTGGGAAGCTTATGATTAGACTGGGTGTCTATTGCTAATGTAACATTTTTAGCTCAGATTTTCTGATATATTTCTATTTTCTCTTCCTTTATTCTTAACTGACACTTTCACCCTTAATCTAAAGGTTTAGTGATGTCTATCTTTTCATACAAAATGGTAAGATAAAGGTTGTAAGTAAGTGAAGTTAACTTTTTACCCAAGACAGTACCTTTTGACATTGTTACCTTTTGTTTTAGTGGAAAACTTTCAAAATGTAACTACTGCCAAACTCTCATCCTTTGTTTCAGAATTTAAAGACCTCTCCAGTTCAGACAATTCCATTGGGGATTAATGGCCTATTGGAGTCTATACAATTTGCTTAATTGCCCCCAAATTATTATCTCAACTAACACAAAATCTTAATAGACAATCCTTAATGTCTTTATCCTTGTTTGGAAGAACCTCATCCATTGGCAAAAATAGCTTCTATAAATGAGACCAGATAATCCCTTTACCATAGCAATTAAAGATAGCAACAGTTCATTTGGAAAATGTTTGGGAGAAATTAAAAAGTTGAGATATAGCCTGTTGGTTCTGTAATCTACTGAAAAGAAAGGCAAGAAGAAGAGAGCACCCAAAGCATATATATGAGACTAGGGTTTTTCCTGTCCAGTCAGCAGGGGCTGCAATGTGTGAGGAGGTGTAGTCCCGGCTGTGGCTGAGGTCTCTGCACCAATGGAAACAGCTTCATCTACACTTTCACTGAAAGGAATTTTGCACAGTACGTTCCTGGAGTCGCTCAGAAACACCCTCACTTACAAGTGACTTGGTGCTTCCCCCAAATAGTAGTCTGTTGGTTTTTGGTTTAAGCTGGCACTAATTCAAAGCCTACAGATAGCAGTATATTTGTACATTTTTACCGTCTTTATTAAGGATTCGTGATCAGTATTCATTTACTAAGATTCATTGAGTTTTGCGGGGTACTGTTGGGAGCTGCTGAGCTAGTGATAGTTCACACATGTGGAGCCAACGGCACAAGTACCTGAACGGGAGAGCCCCGAGGACGCAGAACACCTGAGAAACACCCTGAGGGCAGGTAGTGCTGGAGGTGAACAAACGTTCCAACCAAAAAGGGAGAACACCGGGTGGCTGTAAAAAGCAAGCTAGTTCAGCAAAGGGCTGTGGTGCGACCAGTGTACACAGAAGTGCCTTGCCGTGGTTGAGCTGCCTCTTTCTCCCATCCAGAGAAGGGCTCTGCCTAACTCCAGCTTTCTATCTCTTTTATTTTCTTCATCCTCTCATTGTTCTTCCCCAGGAATTTAGAAAGCTCTCGTGGACACCGACATATGGCACCAGAACACCAGGGTAAGGAGAAGTAGCAGGTAAGGGGACACCGCTCAATGAGCACACACAAGGAGGGGAAGTGCACTGATAGTGAATTCATCAGGTGTTAAACTTGGGGAGGAAGAGAGGGAGGGATAGAGGGAGAGAAAGGGGGGTAGAGAGAAGCCAGCCAGAGAGAGAAAAAAATAGGTTCACTAAGGCCATAGAGAGAAAGAAATGGGTTCATTAGGGCCAGGGAGAGAAAGAAACAAGTCCACTAGGGCCAGTGGGGAAGAAGGTATATTAAATTTCGCAAGTTTTAAAACATGGGGCAAACTCATTCTTAGGAATCACCAAGGTATATAGAACCGGTTGTTGTACTTGTGATTCATGTTATTTTTGTGAACTTGCTTTAGAAAGTGTTTTTCTGGCCAGACAACCATAAAGAAATAGGCCCAGAGCACTACTTTAAAGTCAGGTCCTAAGCAGAAGGGAGATGGTGGAGCAGTCGCCCCCCTCCTCCAGGGGAGCACAGTCTCTGATTTTGTTCAGTTAGATGGGGAAGGAACAGCGGAGGCCAGGAAAGAGCCTTTCGCGCTGGAGGAACGTCTCATGGCAAATTCTATTTTAAAGTGCTGGATAAATTTAGTTGAGTCACAAGCAGAGATTTCTGCCTTTTCAGCTCGGCGAAGTTTTGTAGCACCACAGGGTAAAAATTTCTTTTCTCAGGGAGTAGAATTGTTTTCTCTCTCTCTTCCTTACAATTAGCATTAAAGGAAGTCATTGCAAAAGATATATTGATCGGAGAGGGAACCTTCGCTGCCACACATCATCGACTTATTTTTGAATTGCAAGTCTATGAGCACAATAAATTAGCTGCCACAAAGGCTTGGAGGGAACTTTCCTCAAAGGGTGGGGCATCGGTTGATCTGACCTCTATTCTCTGGGGCCCTGATGAACCTTTTCAAGATTTCATGGCACGACTGTTGCAGGCCAATGAGAGAATTAAAAGCCACACTGAAGCTAGTAAATTAATAGTTCAACAATTGACCTTCAAAAATGCAAATAAATGGTGTAAAGAGGCTTTAAGGGCCCATAAGAAACGGGCCACACTGGCCAAGATGACCCGAATTTGTGCTGACTTTGGCCCCTCATAGGTGCAGGGGGCTGCCTTGGCAGCAGCTATTACTCGGGTCACCCACCCACAGCCTGGAGAAGGAGGGCAGAGCAGGGTTACTTGTTTCTACTGTGGGTGCAGAGGACATTTTGCCCGAAGCTGCTCTGCTGCACCTGTGAGGGCAGCACAGCCATTATGCGATCCTCCAACAAAACCTGGCATTTGTGTAGGGTGTAGACGAGGGTATCATTGGGCAAAGGAGTGCAGATCTAAAACATGTGGACAGTCAGCCTATTTTGGGAAGCTTCTAGCAGGGCTCACTCTGGCCTCACCAAACAGTGAGCACATGTTCTCTAATTCCTCCCCAACTTTACCCTCCAAGGCCAAGCGCATCTCTGACCTCTGGTAAACAGCAAAAGACAGTGGAGGCTTGGACCTCAGTCCCACCTCCAGAATCATACTCCTGGAATGGCACCCTGAGTTATTCCTGTGGGAGTCTAGGGACCTTTGCCTCCTGGAACAGTGGGTCTCTTGCAAGGCCGAAGCAGTCTTGTGGTGTTACTGATGCTGACTATACCGGAGAAATTAAAGTTATAATTCAATCTTCTCAAAATACTGTTCAGGTCATGCCAAACTCTTACATCGCTCAATTAGTCATTCTTCCTCTAATAAAAATTGGGAAATCTATAAATAAGGAAAGGGGATTCAAGGGTTTGGGGTTCTCTGATATATGTAAGGTTCAGCAACAGTGGTTATAGCAACTCTCATCCTCTCTGCAAACTGCATTAGCAAACTTCCCTGGTGTTATTTTCAGTATCCTCTACACAAATGCCATTTGCTTCCCTCACATCTTTTGTTTTCCCTTCTAAAAGAAAGATCTTCATACTGGACAGTGGAAGGGACCAAGCCAACTACTCACTTAGGGTAGAGGATACACTTGTGTTTTCCAGAAAATGCTGAACAGCCTACCTGGGCGCTAGAGTATGCTGTCCATTTGTCACATGAACTCAGGTCCAGAAAAGAAATTGATCCCACCATTCAAAAAGCTGATGACAGTGATGCTTCAGAGACCTTGCCACAACCAATAGACAAGGATGGGGCTGTATCTGATCTGGGATTAAGTTAGGAATTGACCCAGGATACCCAGGAAATGATAACCAAAATAGGTCTGAGTAAGGTGATAGAGTGTATAGAGATAACTGAACTACGAGCAATGTGGAAGAAAGGGATACGACAGAAAGTTATTGGTATTCTTAAGACAAAAGAAAATACAAAAATATAGATTAACTATAGATAAAAGTTTAAGAGATCTCTAATTGACTTATGATAAAATTTGAATACTCTGTTCATAGTTATAAATTTCTAAAATTGTAAGTAATATTATAATTTGATCAGTTAAAAATATTTTTTGACATATTTGAGTGCACTCTGATTTTGTTTTGACTGTTAGTCCGCTTGTGTACCTGTTTGTCTGACTGTCAGTCTGTAAAGGTGCATGTTGGTTTGTCTGTCATATATGTAAACAGCTGTTTCTTTTATTTGAGCTCAACATTTTTTTTCTTTTACATTTTTGAAACATTTGGGTTGTAGATTTAAAAGTATCAAAATGGGCTTTCTCAGAGGTATCAAAAATTTACCAAGGTAACTAAGGTGACCTTTTGAGCTTGGAGAATTATTGGTTAGGGTTCCCTTTGGTGAATAAAAAAGCAGCTGCCTGGGAAAATTGTCAGCCTTTGTTCATTAACAGGAAGCCCCAGTGAGCTCCATAGCCTTATGGGAGATACCCCAATAAATGTTATTAAAAATATTGTGATATGTCTATGTTGGGTCAAGAGGATTAAATTCTCCAGACAATAAGATTTTTTTGATTTAAAGATGTTCTTGTACAAAGGTTTTTATATGGCTGCAATTGATTGCTATTGTTTTTGTAGTATATTGAATATATTCATGCCTGTAGATGTGCACTTCTTCTGAAGTGTGGAGTAAGGACTGTTTATAGTGCTACTTTTCTTTCAAATGCAGACATCCGTCTTTGACAAAGAATTTATGTCACATCCCCTTAAAGGTCAATTAGGAAAAAAAAAAACGTCAATTAGGTAAAAGTTTCTTTTATATTAGATAAGGATAATTTTTTTAAAAGGTGGAAATACTATGTCAAAATGAAAATTTATGTTACAAAATGTCAGCATGATTGTCATACTGCAATTTTATGTATGGTTTTTTGATTTTGAATTTTTGTAAAAAACATGTGACTGTTATCTGTTAATATTCTTTTAGGATTCAAATATTAGATTATCCACGGTTTTCAGAGAAAAGGGGTTTTAAATTATGTTCTAAGGTGCTTGATATTCAGATAAGATACTAATATTAAGCTTACTGCCTCCACTACAATGTAATGTAATAATCTTCTCTTCTGGGTGTTAAATAACTAAGATTAGACCAAAAGATTAGAAAGATAGATGGGCTAAGAGGACAGCCAATATTTTGCCAAAGCCCTCCGAGGTCAATAAGGACCCAGGATATAAAAGAACCACTTATAGCCGCAATATCTCATAACTCAGTGAGTCCCCAGTCTTCTGATCAGGGAGATCATGGGACTACAGAGGAAGGTGATCTATGATGTGTAGTCTGCCTAAGGAGAGTCACTAGGAGAGAAAAGTCTCCCAAGCTTTCACAGAAAGCCACTTGGCCAAGCAATGGCTGTGACTCATCCAGATGGCTGACACTGACAGAAACACTAAGAGGTGCTGCACATGGTTCTAGGATAATTCCTGAGCAGACTTAACTGACCTTGCAATTAATTTTGAGTGGTACAGATCTCACTTTAACCTGCTCTTAAACATCCAACAGCAAAGCATAACTGTAAGAAAGAAAGTTGTCTGCTGAGCCTGTGATAGTGGAGCTGAAAGCACAGTGCCTAAACAGAAGTGTCCCAAGGGCATGGAGCACCTGAGAATCACCCTGAGGGCATGGATGCTGGAGGTGAATAGGTGTTCTGGCCCTGAGAACAGGGGGCCGTAAGAAGTGAGCTAGTTAAGCAAAGGGGTGTGGTATGATATAAGTGTATAAATATATAAGTGTATAAATAAATGCATTGCGGTGGATGAGCAGTCTCTTCCTCCCATCTGGAGAAGAGCTCCACCTGACCCCAGCTTTCCGTCTCTATCTTTTATTTTCTTCATCCTCTTGTCATTCTTCCCCCTAGGAACTTAGCTCTTGTGGACACCAACAGTGCACCAGGGGCTGTGCATGGCAGTGGAACTCCAAGGATGAAGACAGTCCTCACCCTCAAATTGAACAGATAATCTGATAGAGATAAAAGAGGAAAAAACTGTCTACTTTCGCACACTTTGCTCATGATATCCAAGTGTGAGTTTTGCACAGAAAGCAAGCTTCCAATTCTTTGTGGACATCAACTGGTCCAATTGGACTATTCAGTACTGACACTGCCTACTTAGAGTTAACATCAGATCCTGAGTTATCCATTAGCTCCCACAGGATAATCCTACTTCAGATACCAGTCAAGAGAATAGGCTTTCATGCTTCTGAGTAATTGATTATAAATCAAAGGTTTCCATGATGCCTTCCAGTTTAATTTTCTAGAACATATTGCAGAATTCAGGCAAATATCTTAGTTATGCTTATCTGTTTATTAGAAAGACAATAAAAGCCTCGACGCAATCTTTCTTTATAGCTGAGTAGTACTCTGTTGTATAAAAATACCACATCTTTTTTATCTATTCCTCGATTGATGGGCACTTGGGTTGTTTCCAAGGTTTGGCTGTTACAAATTGTGCTGCTATAATTGTGGGTGCACATATATCACTGTGATTTGTTTGTCTCTTTTGCTTTTTGTTTTTCTTTTCTGTGTCTTTTTTTCTCTTAAAAAAAAATAAAAGAAACGCAATAATTCAGGAACAGCCAAATAGAAGAGGTACACAGGGTTAGGTAGATGGGTTAGGGTGCGAGCAGAACTTGACACAGGACCCTCCCAGCACTTCCATCTAATCACCAACCCCAAAGCTCTCCAGACCGCTTCAGTCAGGGTTTTTATGGAGGCTGCATCACGTAGACATGATTGATTAAGTCATTGATCACTGGCAGTTAAACTCAATCTGCACCTCTTTTCCCTTCCCAGAGGTTGAAGGTTGAAAGATGGGGTTGAAAGTTCTAACCTTCTATTTGTGTGTTTGGTTCCTTTGCTCTTGTAGCTTTTGTTACATAAGAGGTTTCAAGGGTTTTAGGATCTCTGCCCAGATAAAAACAAAAATATATGTTTCTTATTACATTATCTTGTTATCACTGTCATTAATGAAAACTGGGTCCTGTCGAATGCTTTTTCTGCATCCATTGAGATGATCATCACGATTTCATTTCAAATGTTATGCCAACTTTGCATTCATGAGACAAAACCCATCTGGTCTTAAAATTCTTTTTTAAAAATATGTATTTGATTTGCTTATATTCAAAATATTTATGTCTATGTTCATGAAGGATATTGGTCTGTGGTTTTCTTATGATGTTTTTGTCTGTTTTAGTATCAAGGTATTGCTGATTTCATGAAATAAGTTAGCAACTATTGCTGCCTCTTTAGTTTTTCTGGGAGACTTTATGCAGGATGAATATTTCTTCTTAAAATGTTTCTAGAATTCACTAGTAAAGCTATCTGGACATGGAGTTTATGGGGGTTTAACTGCAAATTTGATTTTTATAATAGACATGAGACAATTTAGATTATATATATATAATCGAAATAGATATATAGATATATATTTTTTTCTTTTTGGTACCAGGGATCAAACTCATGACCTTGCACTTGCCAGACAGGTGCTTACACCACTGTGCTAAATCCCCAGCCCTATATATTTCTTTTTGAGTGAGCACAGTAGTCGTGTCATTCAAGGACTCTTTCAGCTAAGTCATCAAATTTATTGGCATAAACTTCCCTTATTATTCTCTTTAATGTCTGTAACATTCACAGTGATTTCCTCTCTCATGTCTGGTATTGGGTATTTTGTGTATCTTCTCCTTCTCTTCTAATTTTCCTGATCATTTGGCTATCGTACTTCTAAAAATAAATAAATAAAAACAAACAAACAAACAAAAAAACCACAGAGACACACATGAGTACTAGCTTTTAGTTCTATTTTGTATTTATTCTTCTATTTTCCCTGTTTTTTTCTATTTTATTTATTTTTCCTCTTCAGTTTTTATCTTCTGCTTACTTTGGAATTATTTTGCTCTTCCTCTTTTACTTTAGGATAGAAGCTTAGGGTTTTGATTTCTTTCTTCTTTTCCAATATAGAAATTTAGTGCTCTAAATTTTCCTCTAAGCACTGATTTAGTTGCATCCTACAAATTGGAAATGTTACGGTTTTATTTTCATTCAATTCAAAACACTTTCTAATCATTCTTCATTTCATTTTTGGTCTATGTGTTACTTAGATATGTGTTAGTTTTCAAATACTTTGGAATTTCCCTGATATATAACTTCTAATTTAATTTCATTATAGTCAAATGTGTCATTTATTTTTAAGTTCGTCACATCTTATTTTATGGCCCAGTATATGGTCTATCTTGGTAAATGTTCTATATGTATCGAAAGGAATGTATAAGGAGGGCTGATCGAAAATATGATTTTTATGAGGTGTGATCAAAAATAAGGCAAATGCTTCTGTGGCTCACTGCCACCCAACAGAAAGGCAGGATTGTACATTACTGTGTGTCCTCATACGTCTTATCTGCCAGATCTGGCACCTTGGAACTTCTAGCTTTTCCTCAAAGTAAAAATGACCATGAGACACTTTGAATACATTCAGGACATCAAGGCAGCCCCACAGTGCAACTAAAAACACTTATGCAAATAGACTTCCAGAACTACTTCAGAAAGAATGATGGCATAAATGGCAATATTTCTTTTACTGTAATAAGTACTTTAAAATCTAAGCATTCACTGTATTTTGTGATCATATCTTGTATACAGCCTCCTATTGTTAAGTGGGGTATTCTAAGGCAATTAGGTTAAGTTGGTGATAGTATTATTCAAATTTTCTATACCCTTACTGGGTTTTTTTTACTTATTCTATACATTGAGAGGTATTGTACTCTCCAACTATAATTATGTTTTTGGTCTATTTCTTCTTTTCACTCTTATCAGTTTTTGATGCATATCTTTTGAAGCTCTGTTGTTAGATGCATATACATTTAAAATTCTATATACTTTTGACGAATTTATTCTACCATTGTAAAATAAAATGTAGTGGATTCTGTTTGTTTTTTAGCATCAATATTACCAAGCTATGGTGTTTCTTTCTAAACATTTTCTTTATATGTATTTTTCAACTTAGTTGAAATCATATGATATCATGTCCATCAGTTCATATTCTATAAAGAATTTTCACCATGAAATGTTACATATATACCCGTGTGTGTTCACACGCTGTTTTAAAGAATACAGGGCCGGACTGGGAACAGCCAGACCCCAGCCTCTCCCCGTTGAGTCACCGCCATTTGCGGACTTAGGGGAGAGAGAAAAAGGCCACACAAGCAAGCAAGCCCAGTCTGGGAACCAGTGCCATGCGCGGGCCGCTGCTGGATGGGGAACCGCCAGACCCCAGCCCCTTCTGGCACGTGGGCTGGCAAACAAGAAGTACCATTCCCCACCACCACCACCATAAGCGACCCGCTTATCCGGAGAAACACAGGCTGTGATGATAGCTATGCAGGTGAAATGCAGTTGGATGCCTGCGGTTGCTTTGGTGTTTCACTAACCTTGCAGGTCTAGGGCCCTTGGTCTGATCATGTTTTCAGAGGATAGCGGTGCACAGTTTGGCATCTAGGCTGGGATCTCCTTGGGGCAGTGGCCATTGTTGATTCTCTATGGTCTTATTTTGAAGTCGTATATCATTTCCATTGTTCTGCTGGGTTGAGTTGTACTCTCTTTTGTTTTGTTTGATTGTGTTAAATCTCTTGGCAAGAGCAGCTATTTCAAAGATAGCAAGATATATTATGGTAGTAATTTTGGATTTACTACTGGCTTGTTTTGAAGTCCTTAATTGCATTCGTGGTCTTGTTTTTTATTGTTTCTATTCTGTTCTGTTTGATTTTCACTATGTCCAAAGTTATCCGCAGCTATTTTGACGACATGAAAAGGCATTTTGGCAACTATTGTTGATTTTGTAATGTCTTGAAGTCCTGTATCACTTACACTGGTTTGTTTTGATTGGTTTTATTGTTTTATACCCTTTAAAATAAAATAAAAAATTAAATTAAAAAAAATTTAAAATACAGTAAGTCCCATGTCTACAGGTTTCATGCCCACAGATTCAACCAACCATAGATCAAAAATGTTTTAAAATATTGTCTGTATTGAACTTTTACCAAATTTCTGCCATTCTCCAAATAACACAGAGTAACAACTACTTCCCTTTCCTACATTAGAAATTATGAGTAATCTAGAGATGATTCAAAGTATACAGGAAGATATGCATGAGGTTATATGCAAATACTACACCATATTACACTAGGGACTTGAGTGTCTGCAGATTTTGGTATCCTCAGGGAGTCCCAGAATCAACTGCCCATGAATATCAAGATATGAGTATACAAGGGCCAGGGAGCTAGCTCAGTGGCCTAAGCGCCTGCCTGGCAAGCACGAGGTCATAGGTTCAATCCCCGGTGCTGCAAAAAAGAAAGAAAAAAGATATGAGTATACAGTGAAAATCTATGTGCCCACACACAGCTTAAGCAGTGAATATTACCAATACAGTTGAAGTCATCTGTGAGTCCTCTGCCCCTTACAAAGTTATGCAGGGTTCGAAGAATTGAACCCAGGCCCTCGACACACATGCTAAGCAACCACTCTACCACTAAGCTACACCCCTGCTCATTTTTTTATGAGACAAGATCTTACTTGTTTGTCCAGGCCAGCCTTAAATTTGTGATTCTCTCCTTTGGGGCTTAGTAACTGAGATTACAAATGTGTGCCATGGTACCTGACTTACATTTATTTTTGTATTAATCATTCCCTTGTTTTTATTTATAGGACTCTCACATGTGTTTCTAAACAATATAGTCTATTTCTCATTCTTTGTTTTCATGTAAATTATACGGTATATATTCTCCGTGACTTGCTTTTTTTGCTCAGCATTGTTTTTGAGATTTATCCATATTGATGAATATAGCTGTGATTTATGCATTTTCCATTACTGCATAAAATTTTTCAAAGTATATGAATACACTACAATCTATCCATCCTTCTACTGACAAGACATTTGGGCTCTTTCCAATTAGTATACTGTAGCAAATAATGCTGCAATGGACAATTTGAAATATAGCTTCTGGTGTATAAAGTTTCTTAAAGAGTAGAATTCCATATACATCTTCAAATGTCCAATTTTTCTTTCTGTTTTAATAATTCTTCCTAATATTTCTTAATGACTATGTATCATCTCAAAAAGCATAAACATTAAACAACATCCTGATTGTCAAACATCTAGAATTTGGGCCCACTTTTTGGGACTCTGTATACAATTCTGGAAAATGAAATATTTTTGTGCATCAGTCTTTGCCTTTTACATCATTTTCTTATGAAAGATTCCCAGAAGTGAATTTTCTTGAAAAAAGACCAATTTACCAAGTATACCAATTCACATTCAATGTGAGGGATTTTATTGATGAAAAACCATGAAATAATTCCCGTCCTAGAAGTTGTTATTCCTTTTAGGATCATACATCATTTTGAGACTATGATTAAAGGTATAGATCTTCTTTCCAGAAAAAAACAAAACACAATAAACAAAAAACCCCAAAACAATTACATTCGCAGATGAAACAACATACAATTTCAAGGCTTTCTCAGACTCTCTGAACCCCATATGTTGATACTGTTTGTTGAATACAAATACTATTTTTCATTTGGTCCATTTTGCATTGCTGTAACAAAATATCTGAGGCCAGGTACTTTATTTAGTTCATGGTTCTGGAGGTTCAAGAGCACAGTGCCAACATCTGCTGGGGTCTGGTGAGGGTCTCACGGTGGGCAGCATAACAATGGTGGGAGTGCGTTTGAGATGACAAGTACACAGGTGGAAAAGGGATTCAGGGGAGGGCCAGCCTCACTTATAACAACCCGCTTCTGGGGGACTTCCTGTGAGAGCAGGAACTCATTCTCTTGAGAAAAGCATCATTCCCTCTTAAGACCTAATTACCTCTGACTACAATCCATTTATTAAAGATTCCACCATCTCAGCACTGCCACAGCAGGACACAGGCCTCCAGCACACATCTCAGTGGGACAAACCATAGCAATCCCATCCACTGCACATACGATTTCTCACAACACTTCACCAAACAAGTTCATATACCAACTCTTATATCCAGTGCCTTTTCTTTTAAACCACTATTTAGTGACCATCCACAATATACCAGCAATATAGCTGATACAAGAGATAGAAAAAGAAATGCTCCTGACTTCAGGAATACAGTATCTTGGGGGAAGACAGAAATTTAAAACTATTTTACAATAAAATATGTGCAGAAAAAGTAGTATTCATTAGGAGAAATGGAGGTACAAATTAAACATCTATGAACTTTCTTTTATCAAGCGATTATGAAGGAAAAGTAAACATTGTCAACAATTTTACAGGTAGAGGAAATAATATCACCAAAGGAAAAAAGACTTAATATAACCTGGTATGTACAGGAAATTATACATCAGTTTAATATAGTCAGATTAGAATGGTAATGAACATGGAGAAGGGCCGAGACTCTTCCTTATTTGGGGCAGAGATTAAAAAGACAATATTGCCAAATATAACTTCAGCAGTTGGTCTGACAACACAAAGGAAACCACAGATTTCCTCTCAAACACTTCCTTAATTACCCAAACCTATTCTAATATATACAAAGAAACATTTTGCTCGTTACTTTTTTTTTTTTTTGGCAACTCTCTGAAATGTGGTGGTCAATTGAGTATATAACAATTATTTATTTATTTACTTACTTACTTATTTATTGTATTTTATTTTATTTTATTTTTTTTGTTACCAGGAATCAAACTTGGGACCCTGCGCTTGTCAGGCAGGCACTTGTGCCCCTGAGCTACATCTCTGGCCCTTAGGATATAAAATTTAAAACCTATACAATCAAGCAACACATTTTAAATGGAACGTTGTTCATGGTTTTCATTTTGTAAGCAGAAGCACTCTCTTGAAAAACATTTTGTTGGGCTGGGGATGTGGCTCAGTGGTAGAGTTCTTGCCTAGGATGCATGTTTTGTTGTTTTTAACTTAGCTCATTTTAAAAATATAACTAAGCATAATGATTACTTCGATGTCACTGATTTAATTATAATAGAGCGTGTGTAATGTGACATTTGTTTATATGGAAAATTAATGTAACCAGTTTTGGTAATGCAGTGTAGTAAATGTCTTTACTTGGTAGTTGCAGCAAAATTATGAAAGAAATACCAATGATGATTTTAACAACATTTTCTTGGTGTAAATGCATTTACTTTTTTGTATATACATTTACTTTCTCTTGAAATTTTAGTTTGTTCAATTTCTATCACAATTAATTGTTTCATTAGGATAATATCCAATTATATACATCATGGAACCACATGTACACATACATAAGGTATGATTATAAAGTTATAAAACCTGTTTCCTTGTGTGACAAGAAAAAAATCCAAATTTTAAAATTTAAATACCAATCAACTTAAGCTAAATAAACCAATTCAAGTTTGTAAAACTATTAGCACAAAGAAATGCTTGACTTATTTTTTTCTTCTTTTCCAAACCCTTTGAGTCTGTAGATGGTGTTCCATTAAATACTGTATAGCTTTATGAAAATAAAGGATATTCAGGCATACCTTAAAAAAATAAAAAATATGTACTCTCACTATAGTTTACCTAATAAACACATAGAACATGATTCCCATTCAGATTTATACTAAAGAAAGGACTATTTACATGTGAGAAAAAGAAACCCAAAAGAAATAGTTTTTCCCTATAAAATTTTCATGGAAATCCCAATGGACTTCAAAGGCGACAGGCAGAAACATCAATAAGCATATACGTTAATGTCTTCTTCTGGGAAGTTTGTTTGTTTGAAGAGAAGGAATATTCTTCAAGTGATATTTTTCCCTCAAGTGTGAAACATTGTTTAAATGAACTTAAAATACATGGTTATTACATAAAGCATTTGAAGACTTTCATGAAATGAGTTGATAATAAATGACCATATATATAGATATATATGTATACATATTTCTAATAATTCTAGCCACATAAGAAAGTAAAACAACAAATCTACAATAGGTACAAATTATATACATTTATTAATAATTTTAAATAACACTCTTGTATAAATTCTTTCATATATTCAAATCATACACAAATTTAGAAATGTATCATGAAGCCTAGTACAGCATATGTATGAGACATGTTTTTAAAGTTTGTGTTAGAATTTTAGTGACATAAATACAAGTTTAATGTTTCAGAAACATTCTCTAATTGCTTGGGCTGAAATTTAACTTATTACAGAGTGCTTGTGCCTAGCATTAACACTTCACTTAAAATCAGTTAGTCTTTGAACGAGCAAATCTGAAGCCCTGGGCTCGTATTCTATGGCTGCTGATGTAGTTATTGCGTATGCATAAATAATAAGATTCTCAACTGCCTTGGAAAAGGCATCATTCAATCACTAAAGTTCTAATGATTCATAACCTATAATCCATTTGATATTCTACAGCCTCTCCAGATGAATCAGTGTGTTCTTCCTGCTTTCCCCATCACAGTCACTGGCTCAGGCATAAAGAGAAAAATGAATTAACCTTCCATTACCCCCGACCCATATACACCAAACCCATTTTAATTCCCAAAGTCCCTACTATCAAGAAGATCATAATGGATCAAAGGTTCTTTGTGACTGAAATCAGAAAGAATTTCCTTGCTCTAGTAGGTTATACTGTGTTACTTTTTCCTTCTCTGAGCATTTTGTCAGAGAGGTTTTATTGAGATGCAGAAATTCAACTCCTACTCATATACCTCAAAATATAAGAACCAGGGAATATTCAGTATAAGTGGTGTTATGTTCACCAGGTGTCCTACAAAAAGAATGGGACCAATGGGAAATGAACTGATAACCCAGTTTCAATTAAACCTGTCAAGAGAAGTACTATTGCTTAAGCTCTCTGCTTCCACAACAACACAAGAAAGGCGAATGTCTTAAAGGCACTCAGCTGACAAAAATAAACTAGTAGGCCAGTGAGTATTGTTTTAATGGTTAATTACCCTGGGAAAACTGAGACGTACACAAATGCTGTAAAAAAAAATCTTTCTTTTCCCATTCCATGTCTGCTCTGTTCCTCTTTCTCAATATCCAGGTATGCCTGGGAGACAATTATACACTAGGTCCATAGTTTGTTTCTCTAAAGTTGAAGAAATTCCATAATCACAAAGCCCTAGAGGTAGAGTGGATAAATGGAGGAGGAGGTAAGGGGGGCAAAGACATACTGAACAACACTTCCTGAAGCATCTAACTATCAGAAACGCCTAAGGGCTTACTAAGACAAGTTAATGAAGATGAAAGTATTACTTAATAGTAGTACTGTGTTTTATTTCTCAGTAAGATTCACATTGGCCTTATTTTTCAAAACAACACATTTCTAATCCTTAGAAAGAAATTCTTCTAATACTGGGATTTCTAAATGACTGATAGATCCTGTTGCTGGACACCATAGTTCATGCGGATTTTAGAAGAATGAGTATTGTGCAGCATCTTTCATATCAGTTTTCCAGTCTGATTTCAGTGGTAGATGAATTCATGATTGGTTTCTATTCTAGAGTAAGATAATTTCCACAAGCAAAACCCTGGATTGTTGAAGAATATAATTCACAACAAGTTTTAAGGCTTTAATTTTTCTTCAATTGTAAAAACTAAGACCATGACCTAGGAACTGTTAAACAGTATAAAAAGGTAAATAAGGTCTTTGTGTTTCAATTTTTTGTGATTTCTCTAAAGGTCTATTTCAAGGAATCTCTACATAGCCAGAATGCTATTTGACTTTGGCTCTTAGACTCCAACCTCTTTTCTTCATTGGGTTAACTTCTGTCTAACAAATTTTTATTCCTCACCAGTCTCAATTCAATCCTGATTTTTCAGGGAGAAAGGCAGGTTTGCCACTTCGCATAATCCCTTGGAATGTTGAAGTGCACAGCCTATATATACCTATGCAGCAACTGTTAAGGAAAGAAAAGTTTTCCCTACTAAAAGAAGTTAGTTCACTTTAAAGAAACCCAAACTGGCAGCTTTGTTTTCTTATCAGGAATACTGGCTTCAGGTACTAAACCTCCTGTGTTCTTTCCACAAAGTTCTTCATAGATGTGTGGCCCTGAATTGTATCTTGTAGTGAGAAAAACTTAGAAAGTTCCACAGATGGGACTACTCCTCCTAGCCTATTTGTGCCCATATGTAGGCAAATTTTGCACTAGGTATATAGTTAAAAGATCATGTGGTACAGAGTTGAGAGTCCTGATTCTGAACCTATATGATACACATCATGCAGCCATGAATAATGTATTTAGCCCCTCTGTGCCTCAGTCTTCTCATCTATAAAATGGGTAGCACAAGTACTTCCTCAGGGGTCTATGGTGTGGGACAAAGAACATACATACTGAAAAATGACTTGTAAACTACAAAAGGCAGTAGAATTGCTAATGATTTTAATATAACATAATGTCTACACTTGTGAGCAATGGCCAAGGACCCTCAAGTTACCAGAAATAAATTATCTGCCTATACATTCTCTACAACAGCATCCAAACCCTGAGAGCAACTTAGGGGTCTCCTAGAGAGGGTGAGAAATTTTGGGTTTTTCTCTGACGAAGTTAGACCAAGGGTCAACTTGAATTTCTAGGTCTAATCCGAAGTTTTCACTTTTTTCTAACCACTTCACAATTTGCTGTTCCTCCCAATAAATAATCTATATTTGACTTCTGGCCACCTTTCTTGGCTTGCTTAATCCACAATTCTGTCAATATAATAGATGAAAGCAAGAATGCTTGATTTTGGGGGGAGGACACTGAATGTAAAACCAAGGACTAACTAGATCCTCAACTACAAAGCTACCCTCTAGCAAGAAAGAAGACAATGGAAGAGCTACAGCACTGCAGAGAGATGGAATAGACCTCATGGCAATGAGTGACAGGCTACATTCAAATGCAAGAGGTTTTCTATTTGGGAGCAGAGGTGAGAAAGATATAAACATTTCACAGGCATGAAAGCTAGAGATCCCAAATGGTATGATGGCTTTTCTTTTGGAACTCAAAGATTTCTATCCTTTGGAAGACTATCTTTTACATTCAAGAAAAAACATTTTTAAAAGGATATGTTTTATATTAATCTATGTAAAGTATATAGAGTGGCCAGTATTTAATTAGGTGAGTATTTTGGAGAATGCAGCCTGTGTCCCAGCTTAACAATTACTGACTTCAAAATCTATTGCTTGAATCTATAGTAAATCAAAGAGCACATAACTCTACTTTTACGTTGCGAAAGGATTAGAAATATTCAACCACTTATAAATTTTAACAGTGTCCAAAGAGGGACTAAAAATGATGGATGCTCACCAGAGTCCCAGCTCTAGCAATATTGCCATCTGTTTTACAGTATTTTAACCAATCTCCATATTTTTCTTTTTACAACACCATTAACTGCTGTACAAATAAATTCTAGATGATAAAATATGACAAGTTTTTTTACAAATAGATACAGATACAATGTTGACCAGATATGCTACATTAACTATGTACATCTTATTTCTTTAGAGACAGGAATGCTCCTTATTTTTAGACAATTTATCATTTACACTGAGCCCCTGAGGAGGACCTTCAGCTTCCTGCTCCCCCAATGCTGCCTTCTGCTCTCTACTGTGAGTTTATCCTGTGCTTTAATCCTGCCACTGAGCAAGAATTCTAGCAGGAAAGATCAAGCCCTTCTAAAGATCTTCTTGGGACAGTTCTGCCCTTATTCCAGGAACAATCAAGATTGTTTATTATGCTATAGCCTAGATGTCAGCTTTTCCTTAATGATGTGTACATTTTAGTACAGTAAAGCGAATATAATCCCTGACCCTCCTTTAAAAAAGAATGTGTTTCAGGAATGGAGATGAAGTCTTCCAGCAGTCCTTTCCCCTCCACATCCATCATCCTGGTACCACTGGTGAGGTGAACACTCCCCCACAGTCTGTTTGGAGGTCAAAGTGAATTTGGGCAGCACTATGGGGTTCAGCGTTTCCATACTCCATATTTGTGATTTGGTACAAAAATATACTTTACTTCAAGTCCTTAACAACAGTGAATACTTCTGATCTTCACGGGGAAACTAAGCGCAATAGATAAGCTCAGCACATTACAAATTTGTACCTGAAAATTTCAGATGCACTATTTTTGCCTTTGCTTTCTCAGCGAACTCTGCCCAGGCTTTATCTGGCCCAGGGGCCAAAGCTGTCTCAGAAAGCACTGTGGTTTAACAATCCCGGAGAACAGTTCTGGCTCCTTAGGCTTTGTAGTTATGTATAGGTGTCGTCAGGGTCAGTTGCCCATTGGGAGCCACTTCATTACCGTCATCTTCCAATAATCCTGACACATCAGCATTGGGAATGCTGTCATGGTAGCTGCTGAAACTGATATTGTCTTCTTTTAGCTCGATGGTCCAAAAAGGGGCATTGAGTTTCCGGTTTTGATACTCACGGTACATATATACAGCTCCCACAAATCCCATTAACAGTACCACCACAATGATAATGACTGTCAAAATGATGATGTTAAATTGAGTCCATGACACATCAGCTAAAGCTGACGTGCTGTTTTCAGAGGAGCTTACTGAAAAGATAGTCTGCAGGGTTGTGGGGGTAAATGTACTATTTATAACAGGGGTGGGCACTGATGTGGTCAAAGAGGCATTGGAAACCAAAATGGTAGAACCTTCAGGTGTTGGAACAATAACTTCTGAAAATAAAAACAGAGAATGAAATGTAAAAGACAAAATTATCTAGTTTTGAGAAACAAAGAAATATACATGGGAGTGGAAGTTGATATGGGATGTTGACATGGTACTCTGCTTTAAGGTAAGGCAAGTTAAAAATTATTTTTAAAATATATAGGGATAAGAATCAAGGTCTGGAAAACCAGCTTATCATATCCAGGACTGTTCACCAATATGTATAAAATCTATTCTAAAATCTTAGAGAAAATTCCACTGTTGGAGTTTTCCACCCTCTTCCCCTCATAGATAGTCATAAAAATTCCTGCAAAGGCAGTAAATATGTCACTATTAAGTTCTTAATCACATGGTTGAAAGTGACAGGGATAGACGGCAATCATTTGAACTAAAGTAAGTCCAACATGTTTCATGTCATTTCATAACAGGAAAATTCTCCTCAAAAGAGATGTAAGGAAAGCTGTATATTTAGTTTCATCCGAAAAATACAATTTAAAGGCTCAAAGTTGATATTAGCCAACAGAAAAAGTAGCTTTCCTTTACTTATGTGTTTAGTAATTCTTCTTTTGTATGGATTATAGCTATTTTATAATTAAAGTACTATACTTTGTACTTCTAAAGATGGTACAACTCAGTGGAATGACCAAAGGCTTTGGATTCAAAACTGTGTTGCTGCTATAGATAATTCAATCTTTTAAAAACTCAAGTTTCTTCATCTGTTAAATGAGAATAATAATGTCTACTTTGCAGAGTTCTCATGAAGAATTCAATGAGCTAATGCACTATACAGCATTATCACAGTTGATTCTTACAGTGCTTAGCATGTAGTAGGTACTCAATGAAATTGTTATTATTATTTACTACCAAAGTCAGCAGAATCAATTTCTTCTAAAGAGAGACAAAAGTTTACACTACCTAATAACTAACAAAAATCATCACAGTCCTGTCAAGGGACAAGGTGTGCCTTGGTATGGATAAAATAGTCTCCCAAATGGGAAAAACTGAGTGGCGGGATAGCACTAGTGATGGGGTTCAATTTGAGTCTTTTAACCTTGATCACAACAGTATAGGGATATCAAGAAAATGTCAGAAAGATGGTACCCGCCACAGACCAAGTGGAGTTTAATATCAGCCTAACAGTCGGCATCTGTTAGCATATCAAAGAGTAGTTTGTAAAATAGCATGGTCCAATCTTTCTGTAACCTAATGATTTCTGAATATATAGTACATAACTCATCCTGAATTTATAATCATAGATTTCTTATAATCCCTACTGAACTTCCCTATAGGAAGTACTTTGAATAATTTTTCCTTTTAAAAATCAAAAAGAATATTAACATTATTTTTGCCATCACACATGGAGCAACTTAGTCCCAAAGTCAAGAAAGATGCTGGAATGAACTCCACTTTGTCAGCTGAGACTTCCAACCAGACTATAGGACCCTACTTGAAAAGACCTTTGATGATCACTGGAAGTGATGAGAATAAAGGAAGCAGAAGATAAAAGAAATGACAGGACTTTTTAGTTATTAACATAAAAATAAAAATAGATGAAGGAAAAATTTGAGAACACTTAGTCTCACTGTTGTAATGACTTTGTCTTGATCCTCAAATTTCTGGAGTTGACTTTGGAGTATCAGGAGACAAGCAGAAAGGAAAAGAAACCTCTTTAGGCAAATACCTATCAAAATCTATTTCCAGAAACTCCTCTGCTGGGATTGGAAGGTTTTTACAAAGTTAAAGGTGGCCATCCTGAAATTTTTCAGTGCTAGGCTTAGATATTAAATTTACAACCATAGGTGAAGTTTTACCTTTCTTGATGCAATTTCTCTCGAGGTCTTGAACATAACCTTCTAGGCAGTTCTCACACCAAAACCCAGTGGTGTTATGGAGGCAATTGATGCACTCACCACTCTCAGGCTTACAAATCTTTGGAGTTTTAATTGGGTCCACATGGCCATGACATTGGCATGGAATACAGATGCTGTCAGAATTGTAATAGCCATTTTCACATTTATTGCAGTTCTGGCCTGTATAACCATCTTTACACTGGACACATTTAGGTTCTGATTCATCCAATTCTAAAAGAGAGAGAACATCAAAATAATTTCATAAATTCTCAAACTACAGTAAAAAATGCAAAAACAATTATTAGTTCCCATGCAGATTTGTTAACCTTCCTTACCATCTCTCAGTGGTAAGACACATACGGAAACAAATCAATATGTTCTGTATTTCTCAGCTTACTATAGGAATGCTGGAGTCATCCAGACAACCTCTTCACGTAGAAGGTAAGGTAAAAACATACTTATGTCAGGAGACCAAACAATTGTGATAGATTGGTGTTCTCATACTTTCTTTATTCCTTCCTTTTGGGACATGACAGGCTGCATAAAATATGTCTTAACAAAAAATTCCTCTATCCCTACATAAAGGCTGACAATTCCAGACTTCTATCCTTGTTCTCCTTCACTTCTTCTCACTCTACTCATTCTCCATGAGTGAGCTTATCCACTTATAAGATTGACAGTTCCAAAATGTGTATATCTAGTCTATTTCTCTGTCTTTAATTCCAAACTACATACTAACTACCTGTGCATTTGGATCCACAAGTATCTCAAATTTAATATGAATGACACTGTCCTCGACATACTCTGTTGCTAAGTCCTGTCCTCCTCCAATGTTCTGTATATCTGAACATCCACCTACTTGCTTGAGCCAAACAACTAACAACCATCTCTCCATTTTCCTTCTCCTTCCCCTCCTCTACACAGTTACCAATTCATATCAATCTTCATATTAATCCTGCCTTATTAAAATCTTTCCAACCTCCTGATGACTCTCTCCATGCCCACTGCAGTGGTCTTAGTTTAGGCCTTCATCACTTCTCACCTGTACTACTGTGGCTGCCTCCTAACAAGTCTCTTGTCATACATTCACTATGATCTTCAGAGTAAATCTGAGCATATTACTTCTCTAGAGAAAGCTCTTCAATCCCAACACCTTCAGGAGTGAGTGAAGACTTAACAGAATTTTCTCTGTCTCTCATAGTTTGGCCCTTACCTGTGTCTCCCAACTCTTCTCACTTCACTTCACATTCCACAACACTCTTTGAAGCATATTAAAAGGCTCATGAGTACTCTCAAAGATTGCCTGTTCTTTTCTCTTTGAGCTTTTGCACATATTGCTTCCTCTACATAGAACATCCTCTTGCCTTCCTACTCCTACTTTACCTCACAAATTCAAACTGCAGGCATTCACTCAGGTATCATCTTTCCTCAGGATCATAAAAGGTTGTGCTTAACTCCCTCAGTTTGGGTTAGGGCTAGTTTATGCTTGCCCGTAAGTGTATCATTTTAAATTGTAATTATCTGACTATTTGTCTGTCTCTCCCATTAAACTATGAGCTATTTATTTTCCATCTTTATCTCTAATGCTTGACATAGTGCTGGATACACAGTGCATGTTTAATTTATGATGTGACCATCGGTAGAGGGAATATACCAACTCATACCTATGTGCTTTTTTTTTAAACTGTCATGCAATTCTAATTCAAGCTTCTCAAATCCATGTGAATGATTTTTAAATAATCAACAAATCATAATTTTGTTTATCTGATAAATTGATGTGCTCCTTTCTTAGAATATACTAATTACATTAACAGACTCATGCTGTTATGTGAACACGGAGTCATTTTATTACAGAAGAATTCATTCATAGTGGTCATGAAATTTTTGGCAATTCATTATATCTCTGATACTCTATGAAAAATGAATTCTTCTTGTTTATTATGTTTTAAAAACAGTTCTGATATGTAAAATACTATAGACAGTTAAACTACTTAAAGTATCGGACCCAATTTTTAACGTATGTTCACAGAGTTGCACAACTTACAAAGAATTTCAAATTACAATTTATAATTCTAGTTG